>CATIWR010379201.1:0-11221 GCA_949677035.1 Omphalea diandra
TGCGGGTTGTTGTTGCACCCAAGTCCTTTAGATGAAATAACAATTAAAGGAATTTGGCAAAGTGATTGATCACATTCCTATTAAATGTGATAACAATAGTGTTATTAATCTTTTTAAGAATCCTTTTCAACACTTTAGGAGTAAACACATAGACATTAGACACCATTTTCTTAGAGATCATGTCCAAAAGGGTGGCGTTGTGTTAGAATTTATTGACACAAATTATCAACTTGCAAATTTTCACTAAACCTCTCAATAAAGAAAGATTAAACTTGATTAAGAGAAAATTAGAAATGTTTGATGGAAGCTTCCTAAAGTGAAATTTTTGATCTTATGTGTTGATTGTTTTTTATCTTTCAAGATGTCTTGTGCTTTTCTGTGACATATTGCAATTAATTTAGCATCTACAAGTGGATCACAACTTTGAATTTTTCAAAAACTTGATTCTTCTTCTTATCCTTATTGCATTGTAATTCGCGGTTGCTATTCATTGTTCACGGTTGTGAATTAACGGTCTATGTCACCCGAAAGGCAATAGTCAGTTTGTGGTTATGACTATCACTCTTCACCGTGAATTTGGTCAATATTTTAAATTTCTTACCATTGGTAGCGCATATTTCTAAAAAATTTTTGTTCGTTACTCATATTTTTTGAAAATTGCGGTCACAATTCCTTAATTTGCGGATGCGAATTTGAGTAACTACCAAGCCATTAAGTGATTTGACTGCTAACCATTTCCAACTCTTTATAAATCTAATTCTAGCTGTTTTCACACCCCCCTTTAATGGCTATATAAACCCCATAAACAATGATTCTTATCACTTCATCCTACTCCAAATCAATTCTTTTTCTCAAACTCTCTAAGTTCTCGAACTCTCTCTACCTTCTCACATGGCTCCCAAGAAAATTTCAAGAGCAGAAAAGGGTAAGGTTGTGGCTCAACCATCTGTACCCCCAACACTTCATCTAATGAAAGGCATCACAAAGGAGGAGAAGGAGCGCTTCAAAGCCAACTCTTCAAAAATCATCCTCCCTAACAAAATCCCTTCTACATCTCTATTAGAGTCTCTCGAAATCAACGCAAAAATTTGTGCATTCCTATCAAACTTGGGCTGGAATGATTTCATCTTTCAGGATGAACCTTGTTATGAAAAAGTCGTTAGGGAATTCATGTGTACGGTTCAACTGAGTCACAAGGAAGAATCACGAGCGAGGTAATATGGGTTAGTTTTTCAGGCTTTTAGTGATAAATACTTTATTACCTTTGAACAATTTTCCTCCCTATTTAACCTTTAAGTTGGAGAAAATATCTCTTTCATTATCTTCGCTCATGACGTAATATATTCCGAATTTTGGTCAGAAATTTTCATTGAAACTAAAAAAAAACCAAAAACCTCCATAGCTAAATACATAAAAACCTTACCTTTTTGGATATTCCATCTTATCATCACTTTTTTCGTAAATGCTAGAGGTGATGGTAACGAGAAAGTGTCTCAAAAGGACTTGGCCTTTCTATTCTGCCTTGTCAAAAACAAACCTGTCCAAACTGGTCGGTATCTTATGGATCAATTGATCCACATATGCACCAAGCCGAAAAGTCAATTCCTTCTTCCTTCACATATAACAACCATCTATCGCTTCGCAAATGCACTTGATGAGGAAAATGAAAAATTCCTCACTAAGAAACTCCTCCATTCTCAGAATTTTCTTGACCTCACCTATTTAATCAATGCCAAAGCTATACACCCAGACACATATTCTTATACCCTAGGTGCTTTTGTGGCTAAGAAAATGGAAACTTCCCATGCCTCCAAAAGGAAGAGGCTCATCATTGAAGAAGGAGCCCTACCAGTCCCCCCTCCTTAACCAAAACCCAAATTCAAACTATCTCTTGCCACCATTAACTGCAAATTAGACAAGATGATGAGAATGATGAAGAGGCGATTCTTTTTTCTCTCACATCTTCATAGTGACATGGTGGATTTGCAAGAAAAATTGGGTGTTCCTCCTTGCCATCTTTCGGATTTTGCTGAATTTAAAGATACCCAAGAAGAAGAAGGCAATGAAGAAGTTGAGAATGGAGATGAAGCAGAAGGTGGAGACAATAAAGAAGAAGAAACTTTTGGAGATGATGATGACTTTCTAATATTCTAGAATAGGACTTTTTCATCTCTTCCTTTTGTTTTTGAATGAAAAATTGTGATACCCCAGTTTGCTTACAAATGAATATAAATGTTTCTTTAAAATTCTCTGTCTTATGTGATTGATGAAATTTAATTTTATGATTACAATTCTTATTAATTTTGCTCCTTATGAACACTTATCTATTTGTTATGCATTTGTTGTTCTCCCTTATAAACCCTCTTTTTGATTTTGCCAAAGGGGGGAGATAGAATTAAGAAAAGAATCTAAGGGGGAGAGATAATATCTTAGGGGGAGAGAAAATAACTTGCAAGTAAATAGCATAAGTTGAGGGGGAGCTTTGTAGTCGTTCTTAGAAATTTCACTTTGATTGATTGAATGTAATACTTAGGAAATTTCACCTTGATCTTTGTCTAGAAATTTTTTAGCATTCTTTGAATCATTCACCATTCCAACTTCACAACTCATGCATTTATTTTTCCTTAGTATCAATCTATGTTGTCAAAATAAAAAAGGGGCAGATTTTTGGACTAGGTTGATTTAACCTAAGTCATGAACCTCTTTTGATCTTGATAATAGAGATTGATCAATTCTAACGGTTTCATTAGGTGTTTTTTTGGCATATTATAAGTTAGATTTTGTCATTGAAAGTTGGATGGAGTCCAAATCTCCAACCTTGTAAAGTTCACTTTAATTCGCGGTGAATGTATTGTAAATCGCGACCGCAAATCAGTCACAAGGAAGGATGAAGCTAGGCCAGAGGAATTCGCGGACAACTTCGCTGCTGTGACACACCCAAAGTTGGCAAAGCTTTAGTCACAGAAGAATTCGATGTGTGTCACGCCTTAGTCTCGACCGCGAATTTCATAGTGACAAAAGAGGGAACCAAAGCCACAACTACAGCGTGCTAAGTGTCTCAAGTGTCCATTGAAGATCAAAAATTGTGAGGGCAAAAGTTTGTTCGCGACCGCAACTCAAGCAGTTGAAGTTTTTCTTCAAAACAGAGGAATTCACAGTCTCAATCGCATCCAAGGCATTGATATCTCACGACCGCGAACTTTGAGAGTGGTTAGAACACAATGGCTATATTTTCTTGGATGACCAATAGAAAGCTAATATGTGTACTAGTCGTTAAACACATTGAATATTCCTCTATGGAAATTGAAAATTCGTGACCGCGACTTCAGTTTGACAATCTTTTAATGTTGAATCTGTCTAGCACATCTTTGAGATTTGTTAATAGTTTTAGTCTAACGTCTCTTTGGTGGATATGAGTTATAAATACTCCACCAAACAAATGTAAATGAAAGAGAATTTATTAATTTGTAACCAAACTCTTGCAAATTTGCTACTCATTCTTTCAATTCTTATTTATGTTTTAGTGATTATTCGGTGTGAGTAATAAACACTATTGTAAGTGGTTTTAGTGTGAGTCTTGAAAACATTTGTGAGAGATTTTAGTGTAAACCTTAAAAACACTTGTGAGAGATTTTAGTGTGAGTCTTGAAAACATTTATAAGAGATTTTTGTGTGAGCCTAGAAAATACAACTTGTAAAAGTTTGGTGTGAGCTTGTAAACAACATTTGAGTTGAGTGAAATACCCAATTGTAGAGAATTGGGGAGTGAACGTAGAGTTTGTTAATACCCGAACCACTATAAACACTTGTGTCAATTTTTCTCTTCTTCTACTCAACTTTTTAACACTTTATCACTCATTTTTATTTTTTAATTGAACGCCAATTCAACTCCCTTCTTAGTGCCCTAGGTCAACATTTAGATTCAAGGGTAGTCCGTTCATGAATATTCAATTCTCTTTGATAGCTTTGTGAAATTTTTAAAATGGTAAAACCTGTTATAGTTTTTTCATGTTTAAGTGATCTGAGAATAGTTTCATGCATGAACTTCCTTGAGTAATTACATGGCAGTGTCTAATGATCGTGGACATTTTTATCTGAATATATTTTAAATAGTCTATTTGTCTTCCTTGTTCTAAGGCTGAACAACAAATTTGGAAAAACTGCCTAAACCAACCATTCCAATCCAAACTGAACCAAATTATTGGTTCTAAAAATAGGATGGTTGGATTTGGTTTGGAATTTTCAAATTCGATGCAATTACTCGTATAACTCATAATAGTTAAAAAATTAATTTGTTTTGTAAGATAAATTTGAATGTTGAATCTAATATAATTTATGCCAAGGCATGTAATTGAATGGGCTTGAAGAATAAAAACCCAAACTGCCTAAATCAATCAATCCAATTCGATTTAGAAATGTATGGTTTGACTGGATCATAAAATTAGCAAGATTCAGTTAGGTTTGACTCATATACAGACCAGTATAATTGGTTTGGTTGATGGTTTGCTCTTAAACTGCTCAAACTAAACCATGTGCAGCCCTACCTTGTTCAGGAGCATTTTTCATTTTGGTCATGATCATTTCAGTTGAAAAACAAATTTGAACATGGCTTTATTTTTTAAAAAAGAGAGAGCAAGAAAATAGTCTTTATGATATATATGCATGAATGCTTGCAGGTATTTATGAACCAAAAGGAATCACTGTCCCAGAGCCTATCCAAACTGTCTGTACAAGGTGGGGTAGTGATCCATTTGCCCTTGGTTCTTACTCTAATGTTGCAGTCGGGGCTTCTGGAGATGACTATGATATATTAGCAGAGAGTGTTGGGGACGGAAGACTATTCTTTGCAGGGGAGGCAACTAATAGGCGGTATCCTGCAACCATGCATGGAGCTTTTCTAAGTGGGTTAAGGGAAGCTGCAAATATAGTACATTATGCTAGTGCTCGGACCTTGAGTATGAAGGTTAGTCAGATCCCTTCAAAGAATGCCCACAACTGTGCTTCTCTTCTTGCAGATTTATTTAGGGAGTCTGATTTAGAGTTTGTGAGTTTTTCTGTCATTTTTGGTCGAAAGAATGCTGATCCAAAGTCCACAGCAATTTTGAGGGTGATGTTTAATGAGCCTCAAAAGAAAAGTCAGGAAGGTTGCGGGCCAGGTCAACAACATTCCAACAAATTACTGTTTCAGCAACTTCAGTCACATTTTAGTCAGCAACAACACCTTCATGTTTATACTTTGCTATCAAAACAACAAGCATTTGAGCTAAGAGAGGTGAGAAGGGGTGATGAAATCAAGTTGAATTATCTCTCAGTGAAGCTGGTGGGACGAAAGGGGTTGGGGCCTACAGCTGATTTTCTTATTGCTTCTATTAAAGCTGAGGGAGGGAGCCGCAAAGCCACGTCAACTTCTTTGGCTCTTAAAGTAGGCACTTTGAAGGGAACATCAAAGCTGAAAACAGGCACTTTAAAGAAGAAATTGATCAGGCGTGTGCTAAATATTCTAATGCTATTATTTATTGCATGTTTTAAAATTTCCCTTCACCTAGTTAATTGAAAGTTCTGCATTGTAATTTTGATGAAATTCTTCTAGGAGGGCTAAAATAGTGACCAACAGCAATAGATTGGTTCCTTCTCCCAATTCAAATACGGTAAATGGTCTAGTGCCAGAGGGACTTCAAACAACTAATCAGGCACATTTTGAAATATCTGGTCCAGGTATATGTAGATTTGTATTGTTGGTGCATTTGTGAGTTGGAATTGCTTCGATTGAAAATTGTTCTCATATATGTAAATCTATATATTGCATAGTGTTTATCTTAAGCTGCTTCCTTTTCTTGTTATTAACATTATGAGGTTCTGTCTAATGGCAACTGGCTTTATTGATGAGGTAATTAAGTCCCCATGTATTCACCTCTCGTCTGCTGACTGAATGTAGCCTAAATAGTGAGATTCTAATTCGATTTCATAGCTTAGATGCTAGTTTTTTTTAATTGAACATACATTTTAGTAGCTAAGACAGAAAAGATAAGAAAAAGGGAAGATGCTCGTTTTCTTGAGTGGGGGATACCCTACTCGTGATGCTATTAATAGGAAAATATTCATTAAAGGGAGTCCTAAAGTGACTTGAAAGTGTGATTTAACAAATATAACTGATATTACTTATATTGTTCCTTCAACGATCCAGCAAAGTTCAAATAGAAACCAGAAAAAGGATTAGGGTGGCAGTTGGATATGACTTTGGTGGCTTTTTATCAATCGACAAGGAAATCCTATTAATAGTGTTTCTAGTGGCTTTCTATTCGGTTAACTTCTTAGAGAAGCTCTCTTGATGACCTGGCCAGATAGTTTAGGCCAATTCATGTGTTCCTATTGTGATATTTTGATCAATTGTCATGTCTTTGGCCTGATTACCTTGATATTTGAGCTGATCTTTGGTTAGTTAGTCTGGAGGATGCTTTGATCATGTCCTAGGCCAATTCACATGGCAAAGGTCCCTCAGTGGCTCTAGAGATTCCACACCTTGTGTCCATTGTAAACAGTTCAGGTTATTCGGATCAAATGTGGGTTCAGCCAATCAGCCGTCTCATATTTTCCTCCAAAGTCATTACTTTGCTAGTCTATGTGTGGTTATAGTGTACGTTTGTACATGTATGCATATCATCATTAATGGCTTAATTGCTTCAATGGTCATTAACATGGTTGTTGAACTTCATTTTGTACTTGTAAAGTTATTTAACTTTATTTTGTACAAAAAAAGTTTGCTTTTTCTAAGTTTTTATGAAGATTTTAGCCAAATTTTTTGATGTTCTGAGTTAGAAATAAGGCTTTTAATTTAAAAAATTATTCAGATAAAATATTTGTGTATCTATTAAAATCTAGTAATATTTACATTGTTGGAACAAAATTAATGTTGAATGATTTTGTTGGTATAAATGAAATTTAGTGACCATGCTAAAATAAGTGATATGCTTAATGACTATTAGTATGAAATAGCCCATAACAAATACAAAAATTTTTCTCATTGAATAGACAGTAGATAGTATTGAATACTAGCAACTCTAAATTTCTATTAGTTACTTTGAGATAGTGCTGGTTTAAACTTCTATAGTGGTGCGCTTGCTGTTTTTCTTTGAACATTTCCCCTTTTAGTTAAATTGCAATACATTCTTCATTTTGCTCCACGTTCAGTTAATAGGAATTTTAAGAAGGAACAATATACTTGGGAGATTCAATTAGATGTGCGGCCTTTCAGAGGTGTAATTAGTCGAGACAATTGTGAATTTGAAATAATAGGACATTATATGATTCCAGTATTCTATCGGCCAGTATAAGGTGAAATGAAACTTTTGTTCCATATTTGCAGACCCTATCATTGCCATCTATGAAGTATTTAAAAATTTTTGTTTGATCCTCCTTCTAGAAAGAAGGCTCTGAATTTACTAGTAAAGGAATCAGATGGATGTAACTGTTTTTTATGAACTGTGATACCATATAAATACGATCTCTCTATTTTGTGTGGACTTAAGTTTTTTGTTGTGCTTTGTGGAGACAGTTGCAACATTCCCATAAGAGAAATATTTTCTAGTTGTGCTCTTGAAAGCAATAAATCAACAGACAAGTAGCATGCCATTATATTCTGAAGACTCATTACCTTGAATTCTTTAACATTTTCTGCATTGATATTATCCTACAAATTCTGCTTTACAATCTGACTGTAATATTTGAACTTTATTAGGTCAAAATCAAGTTGACGGTCTGAAGAATGATCTGATGACAACTTTCCGCTGACAGTTACTACAAATGACTGTAGGTTTTGTTTGCTATCCAACTTACTGAAGCCTTGATACTGGTTTTATCCACGTAATAGATGCATAATTCTTGTTTATTAGATTACATGTTTCATTATCATAATCAGTTTCTTTGTCATCTTCTCCTTTTGAGAATTTTCTTAATATAGTTCTCTACTATATGGTGAAATAGTCATGTTTTAACATTATGTTCTATAATTATTTAAGTTCATTTTCAACTTAGTTAACATTAAACACTTTTACCATACGTTTGATATGATATAATCAAATGTAATGTAATATAATTAATGTAATTAAAAGAAATTTTAATTTAATAATTCAATGAGTTTGTATTTGATTACATTTTATTACAATTGATTACATCTTACCATACGTAGTATTAGTGTTTTAGAGATCTTATTGTGCTAATTAGTAGTGGAACTTTTGATAGGGATACTTCCTAATCCCCCTAGATGTTTGCCATTATCTATTTTACTTAAACTTGGGAAAGGTATCTGATATTGGTACATATCCGAGAGTTCTACCTTTTACTTTCTAAAATCTAAGATACGTGGATACAACTATAAAATATCCAAAATCAGGATATGAATAGGACAATATGTGTAGATATATACTTATAAAAAATGTAAATATTTTATATGTAAGAATTTAAATTAAAAGATTATTCAAATTATAACATTTAATTGCTAAATAAAAAAATTACAGTGTTTCATTTCATTTCAATTCGTGATTAAAAAAATAACCAATTACAATTAAATATTACTAAAAGAATTCAATTAAATTGAAACTAATAAACACCATTTAATGAAATCAAATCATAGGTGTAGTATGTTGCATTTACATTATCATAATAATTACTCTAAAAATTGATTAAAGAAAACAACCACTTCCAAAAGAGATGATCAATTACAATTAAATATTGTTGAAAGAAATTCTAAGTTCTATTTTAAAATTGATAAGTAGTAATTTTTTTTTTATCCAATTACAATTAGAAATATGAGTGATTGTCAAGTAGATAATGTTAAACTTTATCCAGTTAAAGATATTCAAAATTATGCATTGAAAATGATAAAAAATAATAATAAAGAAAAGAAATGACAAGGGTTGTACATGCATATATAACTTGAAGGATACACTTTTAGATTGAAGGATCCCATACCCATACCCATGTCGTATCCCATTGACACAGGTACCGTTGCAAAAATGAAGAGTCGAAGTAACATAGATCATTATAGATTACTTGGTCTTTATTTTTATATGTACTAAAGGTTTCTGTAATTACCTTTTTGAAAAATTTGACATATTGTTCACGCTTTTCTTCCTTTAACCTCTTTCTTCACAATCACAAACCAAAACTGCCGGTACGGTAGTACCCAAATGTAATCAATTTTCGAAAGCCAATAAAGTTCTTCCCCTCTTTTGATCCATTACACTGCATTTCTTTCGCCCCCCACTCTTGATAGCTTGCAAGCTCACAAAATGCTTACAATATTTCTACTCATAGTTACCTATAATTCAGTAGATAGTGGGTCGTGGTAAGAGTATGGGTTCTTGATATTCTATTTTCTACATATACAGTATTCTAGCGGTGGGCTTAGTTTATTCACTCTTTTGGAATATGGTACATCAAAATTATATTTTTGAGTCATTTAGTAAAAATTAATGAGTTTTTCTTTATTTCGACTTTGTCATCAATTAATATAATGTGGCACTATATAAAAAAAAACTCATAAAGATCAAACTTATACAATAAAAAAGGATCATACATAGTATAAAAAAGGATCATACATAGTGAGTTAAAATTTTATTTTTTAAAAAACTTAAATAAATTAGTGCTAATAGTCATTCACTAGTGATTTTTTTTTTCAATTACTACATCTTTTTTAATTAAAGTAATTACTAACCATCCACTTCCTCTTTCTAAGGATAATAAATGCAAACTAAAATGCCATCACTAACCTCCCTAAAAAATGGAGATCTACAACTATTACACCAATCTCTATTACCTAAACTCCCTTAAAAAACGAGACCTGCTTACTTTTTCTGCTCTTTGCATATTTTCTTCTTCATCTCCCTCTCCTTCCTCTCCATCTCCTTCTTCTATACCGTATTTCTTTTCATTTTCCTTATACAAAACGTCCTTATCTTTCTTTTTCTTTGACTAACATTGCCATATCAGACAAACTAAGCCGAAACTCCATTTTGAGCGATTTGGAACACGTGCCAATGTATTCCGAAATGCTGATGAATTGCATTCTGGGGACGTGACCCAGTATGCGGTGGAAAAGCAAAAGGGAGAGGTGGAGATGTCAACAGTCTGGAATAGGTAGAGATTCTGACTAATTTTTGCTTAATCTTATTTGTTCCCTCAATAATAAGGATCCAACCTCTTCACTTCCTCGCCGCCTCCACCACTCTACCCCAACCCATCCAAGTCACATCTTGATTTCATCTAATTGTGCATTCTGCAATATCCAAATTGCTGCATCTCACTGTTCCCCTGCCTACAATATACTTTGTGGTTTGCTGTTCCCGATCCTGATACCTCTTTCTTCGAAATCTAATTGCTCATTACATTCTTGTCTTTAGGATCTTTTCTGATGGCTGATGTTTCCAGTGGGGTGTACATTGACCGGAGTAGGAGAATTAATTGAATTATGGCTGCACCTAATTGAGTAGATTAACAGGTTGTATCTGGAATTTCCATGTTTGGCATTTCTGATAGGACTGGATTAACTGGATTTGGAAAGCTTGCAGAGTGGTAGGTGAGGCAGTGGACTATTTTTTGTTGTGGTAGCGATGGTTTGGTCATTTGCTGTGTTGTAATGTTCTCTACTGATGGTGGTGCTATTTACATTTTTTTTCCCCTTGCAGATATAGATATGCTATATTATTTGGTGTTCTAGATGATGGTTGTGATTTTACGTCTGTTGGACTAGGATACTTAATCCTATGTTTAAAATCTCTTTTGATCTTGACAAAGTAGATTGATCATTACTAATGTTTCAAATAAGTGTTGTTTTTGCAGAATTGAATCATTACCTCAAGAAGAAATAAAGAAGTTGATGAATTCCAAAGTAGCATGAAAATTGCGACCGCAACCTACTTATTCGCGACCGCAATTCATGATAAGGCATGTTGAGAACCAGACAGACGAAATCGCAGTATGATTCTCGGCCGCGAACCTTGAAGGAAGAAAGGACTTTTTGTCACAAACGAATTAGCATCTTAGTGAAAGACATAATAAGCACTAGCATCATATCCCTTTTGAAAGGCGACCTTATGCTAATGGTTTTAATACCCCCTTCCTTTGCAACCTTTCAAATGCCTTAGATAGATGCATGTGCAAATTCATGAATTGTCTTAAGGTTCTTACTACATTCACATCAATAGTCTTATTCCCTTATCTCTAA
>CATIWR010379205.1:0-38707 GCA_949677035.1 Omphalea diandra
ACTCTCCCAATCTCTTCTTTTGAAAGTGAGCTCAGGAGAATGGTCATTGCTCTCTTGTTCCTGCCATTTGATTTTCGATGAGCTTCAACCCATTCATCCCTTAGGATTAGTTCTTCATTGCCATCCACAACTCTCGTAGGAGGCTTTCATTCCTTAATAACTACATCCCAAAGGTCCACCACATCTGTGTCTAGGTAGATCTCCATCCTATACTTCTAATGAGTATAGTCTATTCCATCAAAATAAGGCCTTAGCTGTGAGTGGTTTACTTCTTGTGCCATGATCTTGTTTCAACCAATGAAGGTTTGATTTGTAAAAACTAGGCTCTGATACCACTTGTTGTCCCTAGGCACCAAGAAAGGGGGTTGAATTGGTGGATAAAAATTTTAAAAACAAAGATAAAGGGGAGAAGAAAAAATAATAGAGACACAAACAATTTATAGTGGTTCGGGCAAAATTAACCCTACGTCCACTCCCCAATCACTCAATTGGGTATTTCACTATCTCAATGGTGTTTTCAAGCTCACACCCAACTTATACAACTTGTGTTTTGATGGCTAACACACAACCTTACAACAAAGTGTTTTTTAGACTACCACAAAATCTCACTCAAGTGTTTCACTAGGCTCACACTTAAACCTTTCTACAAGTGTTTTTACAAGCTAACACAAAACCTCACAAGTTGGTGTTTAATGCTCACACCTAACACTTACAATTACATAAAGAAGATGAAGAAAATGAGTAGCAAAGATTGAGAGCTTTAATCACTTGTAATAAATTCCTTAGCAACCTTTTTCATGGTTGTTTGGTGAAGTATTTATAGTCAAACTTCACCAAAGAGATGTTGCAGATCATAGCTCATCAAATCTTTGAGATATGCTTGACAGATTTTGCATTAAATGCTTGATAGGATGAAATCGCGGTCGCTACTGCCATTCGCGGTCGCGAAATCCAAATTCTTCAAGGGAAACCCCATTTGTGTCTAACGGCTAGTCTACGTGGCAGCTTCTTATTAGTTCTCCAGAAAAATATAGTCGTTATCTTTTACCTACTTTCAGAAGTCCCGGTCGCGAGTTTTCTTGCATAGGCTTCGACAGAGGACGCGAATCCTTCTGCCAAAGTGGTTAACTTTCTTCCACACGGATCGTGGTCGCTACCAACAAGATGTCTCCACGATTTTTAACTTCCAATAGTCTTTTGGGACACTTGTCAAGCTGTGGTTGTGAACTGCTTTCCTCTTGAGTTACTTTGAAATTCGCGGTAGCGACTAAGGCGTGACTTGCACCGCAAATTCGTTTGCGTCATTTTGGCTTCTTCCTTTCCAAGGATCGCGGTCGAGAATGACTCTGCGATTTTGTCTGCTTAAATTTTGGCATGTCGTAACATGTGTCGCGGTCGTTAATCCTAGATTGCGGTCACGATTTACATGTCACTTTGGAATTTCTCAACTCCTTTCATTTCTTCTTAAGAGATTGATTCATATCTGCAAAAACAACACTTATTTGAAATATTAGTGATGATCAATCTATTTTGTCAAGATCAAAAGAGGTTCTAAACCTAGGATTAATCATCCTAGTCTAACAAGATTAAATTGAATAAAAATAGAATTATCATATTTTTGGGTTTGATTAAACTAATTGTAAAAGTATAAATGTCAATTGAGTCTAAATATATATTTTACTAAATTCTGATTATGACTTGAGATATAATTAAAATTAATTCATCAAATTAGACTGTAATTAACTCAATTGAAACTTTAGATACAATTAAAAATCAAATAAAGGTTTGAATTTGTTTAGTCATTAAATCAATTTTTTATTATAATTTCTTGAATGATTTAGTACATAAAAAAAATTTATCACACGTTTACTTATTTGTTTACAATAATTGTGATAAATTTAATTTTTATCATAATAAAAATTACATATTAAAATAAAATTAATTTTATCACATAATTTTTATCATGATACACAAAATGTTTTACAATAAGTGGTTAGCTGTTATTAGACATTACATATTTATTTGTAAATTAATTCAAATTATGATATATGACTTGAATGTAATTCTATATGAACTTATTTTAATTGTTTGTTTTCATTATATAAAGTTATTTGCTTAAAAAATAAATTATGTTAAACTTATTAAGTATTTAAACAAAATAAAAATTTTAATCAAGTTTTATTTTTTATAAAGTTTATATGACAAAAAAATTTTAAAAGAAAATTATTATGTTTCTCTTAACAAATTATGAGAAATTATTGTATAAATAATAAAAAAATCTAAATGGACATTTAAAAATTGAATAATAAATGACCCAACTCGACCAAACTCGATATATTATTTTTAAGAGTAAATCTAAAATCTAATTTGAAATTCTTTTTGCATGTCCGAATTGGCTGAAATTTGAGCAAGTCGAGACCTAACCTAATCTGAAAAATCCCTCAACTAAAAAATGATCCAATAAAAAATAATCTAATTTAAGAACTATCCAATTTGAAATGACCTGACCCTAGTCATTTGCCACCTTTAATTGTAACATGTTTTGAGTTATTGCTAAGTAATTATAGATATTATTGTGGTTGTAATTGAATTATGATTTGTATGAGAAATTAATTAATAGTTTTCTTTATTGATTTTAAAATAAATTATCAAAAAAATCTTATAATTGGGTGCAATTTTTAATTTTATGATGAAATTTATTTTGCATTAATAAAATGATTTAATTTTGACAGTATTTTCAATGTTATTCTTTTGTCAAATTGTAAACCCCTCAACTTTCTTAGTTAGTGCAGTCAAATCCAAACTTAAATTGTGATTCTAATTAAAATAATATTTTTATTTTTCAAGTTATTTAAATCAATTTTTTATAAAGCAATATAAAAAATTAATTTTTTATTTTTATTATAAAATTATTTACAGTTTCTAAAATAATAAAATTCATTTTTTATTTTCAAAACTTTAAATAAATTAAAATCAACTATGCTTTTCAAATTTTAAAAATTTTCAAAGACTGAATATCCAATCATTCTTAATAATAAATTCAAATAATGTAGATTAATAATTAATATACAACACAACCTTTATAATCAAATTTCAAATTATTAGTTATACTAAAATTTATAGATATGTGCTATTTAAATTAATTACTAAGAATGATTAGATATTAAGTGTTTGATAAATAAATAAAAACAAGAAAAATTATATTTTAGTTCTTATATTAGAAGAAACATTATACTTTTTGAGTTGAGAAAAAGTATTAAAAAAATTTAGACTGAAAAATGTTAATTAAAATTTTTTGAAAATGCAAATTAGTTTCTATTATTTTAAATTCTAAATTATTTTTATTAATGAAAATTATAAAAATTAATTTTATGTTGCTTGAAAAAAAGTACACCTAAATGACAAGATAAAAGTAGTTCTAATTAAGACCAAATTTTAATTTTAAATTTGATTAAATAATTTAAAAAGTTGAGGATCCAAAATCTGAAAAGAGGAAAACATTGAAAAAAATTCTAAAACTGAAGCATTTTATTGATGTAAAATGAAGTTTGAAATCGAACTAGAAAAAGGCCTATTGATAGAATTTTTTTAATTTGCTACTTTTACATGACAAATTACTAAAAATTTTAATTGATTATGTGAAAAATAATTAGCTATTAAATTTTTATTTCAAACAAATTCTAAGACTGTAATTAATTATATATATTGATATCACTATATTTAATAAATGTCTTCTCATCCAAACATTGAATAATTATATTTAAATTTACTAAAAATATTAAATTTTATGAATTTTGTTTAGTAATCTATAAATTTATAATGAATGGGAACAGCTGCAATTAGTTCATGTGTAATTTACCTGAACAATCCAAAAAGGAATATGTGATATCAAAGTCGAGATGGGACATACATACATTAGAATACATCAAGATATATTGAACCAATATGAACAACCTCCGATATATGAACATATCCAAAGATACCTTTTTCAAATACGTCGCTGCATAAATATCCCGTTAAATATGTCTGCTTAAATGAAAAAGAGGCAGAAATTAGATTATGTTTTAAAGATGTTTAAAGTACAAGATAAACTATGAAGCAAAGATTTACATGAGACATCATCTGATCTTCGAAAGTGTACGACCACAATAGAGAAATTATGCATATTTTTTAGAGTTTTCTAAAGTGAGTAGTGAAAAACAAGAAAATAATAACTGTATAGATGGTACAAAAATCAAATCCTGGAAGGAATAAGAGGGACATTGTTCTGAAAGAAAGCAGAAGCAGCAGCTACTCCACTTCCCAACTTAACTGGGTAACCCATATCTTTGAGTATCGTCTCCACTCCAGCAAGACAACCCAACAGTTGCAACTGTAAATACACATTACGAATGATGTAATAGTTAATTGTGTCCTGTAACTAATAGCTTCAATGCTTTGTAACATAACATGAATGTTTAGGGAAAGAATATTAGGTCTGTAAGCTCTGTTGAATTTCTAGACATGACTCGGGAGCTTTGAGGAAGAATGGAGCATTGTCTCATGCAGATTGATGACAAGTTATTTAGACTATAAGTGCATACGAGGAATTATACCTTGGCTTCTGCAATAAGAGGCAGGTGCTCAACCACATAATCTTATTGATTGAGTGGTAGCCATACAATTTTTCATTCACTGTGAAATGGTGAAAATTTTTGAATCTTTAATTTTTGTTATTACTACTGATTCATAATACAACATTAAGGAGAGCATTGCAACTTTTTTTATTTTATTATTTTCAAAAGCTCTTTGTCTTTTTTTTCTTTTCCCATTTACATATGTAATTTTTTCAGGACTACTTAGTCTTAAAATGTGAACTTATTAAAATGCTACAATTATGATCATGTTTTCTAGCTTTTCCTAAACATGATGTTGAATTTAGGGCAAAACTTTGAAACTATAATCTATAGCGTGCTGCCAAAATGTCAAATTAATGTTTCTCACTAATTCTAAGATAAACACTCACAGCAAAAAACCCAAAAAAAAAAAAAAAAAAAAAAAGACAAAACAAAAAATGAACATTCTAATCTTGAGTCACATATAAGTAACAGATCAAGGATATGAGAAAGGAAGATTACCTCATTCAGGTTGCCGAGATGCCCTATTCTGAATACCTTCTCAGCTACTTTGTTAAGACCCAAGCCTAAACTCATTGTATTGTCTCCATGCTCTCTTGACAATTTCTGCACTATCAAGGTATGGAGGAACAAGTATAGCAGTTGACAATTTCTGCGCTATCAAGCCTAAACTCATCAATCTTATTTATAACTATAAAGAAGGAATGCATGTATTTGACAATAGTATCATTTAGATCAAAGAAAAAAAAAATTACTCACCTTGTTGCTTTGCCGAGATGAGCATGCCTTGCGATCACATTATCAAGTCCTTTCTCAAAATTAGATCCAGAGCTGCTTTAAGTCCATAGAGCAATTGGATGGAAGGGGTGTATGGTCAAAAAGTTCCAAGGTTGTAGAACTTGAGGTAGTCCATCCAGTCAAAGAACACCCTGTATGATTTTGCGGTCTTAGATGCTTCGAGAGCTTTGGGGCTTGCCCACGCAATTCCCGAACCAGTAGGCAGAGAAAGAGCCTTCTGAGAACCAGTTAAAGCCACATCTACTCTCCATTCATCCATATGAAAATCGAGCACACATATGGAGGACACTCCATCAACAAGAAAGAGAGCTGGATGCCTGTAGTCATCTGAGAATCATATGAACAAACATGAAATTAATTGTGCATGAAAACTGACTTCAGAAGAAACAAAATTAACATGCCCCGATAGTGGCAAATATGAAACAGGACAAATCAGAAGATTTAGGCATTTTGTGTTCTTTATCACTAAAACCAACTGAATAACCTAGAATATTAATATGAGAAATGATTCATCCAAATGATTCTAGAATTATGCTGTTGAACAAAATATAGCTATTTAGCATTGCAAAAGGATATATGCTTTACTCAGCCTCAGAAACGTCTGAGCAAGTTGCATATATTTCACAGTCCAAATGGACAACTACCATATCTGGGGTTCCATATCCAAAAATATCAGCTGAAAATTAAAACATAGACTTGCCTGGAAGTCTTCTCACTTTAGCCAAGTTGTTGGTAACTACAGTTGATGTCTCATTATGAACAGTGCAAACAGCCTTCATAGTTTAAGCAGTATCCGCTGCAAGTTTTTGTGCCAGAATGTCAACATTAGCCCTTGACCCCACTGACTTTCAATAACATCAGCATTGAATCCAAGGCGCTGCTGCTGATCAATCCAGAGCAGACTGAATTGTCCAATCAAGAAAGACACAATGCGATCACCAGGAGACAAAGTGTTGGTAAGTGCACTCTCCCACGCACCAGTACCTGAACCAAAATAGCATTGACAACATAGCCAAAATTAGCTGGACATAAAAGAACTTGGCACAATAATGAAATTGCACCTCATTTTGTTATCAAAGTTCACAGTTTGAGTTGCACAAACATTACAGAAAAAGGCAGCGAGAAGAATGCATATAATTGATAATTCTACCCTTTTTATGGGATTGGAACTACTATTTTGGACTAGTCATTAAAGAGTATATGGTTAACATGGCTGAGACTTTCAACATTCTGACTGCCAACATTTACATATTATGAAAATACAACATTTTCACAGTTCAATATCTTGTAACAAAAGAGTGGTATTTTTCTATAAACAAAAACATTACCTGTGATTGGAATAAGAAATGGAGTTCCTGTGGTGGTCTTGAAAATCTTTTTCACATACTCAAGAAGAGTTTTTGTCAAAGCAGGAACAGTTGGAGAACAGTAATCCTCATTGTTCCTATTCATTGCCCGGGCAACTGGCTCTGGAATATTAACTGGCCCTGGAACAAATATATGGTTCCTTCCCGGTCCATAGAAAATGTTTATTTTTCTGCCCCTAAAAATTGGCTAATTGATTATCTGTGAATTCCTGACACTTTGCAGCGTCAAAACACCTTCACTAAGAAATGCCATGAAGGAAATTAGTCTTAATTCACTGAACTTCTAGTTCTCATACATTAAAAACATCTGAGTACACTAAGAACATTAAGAAAATACCATTTACATGGCAATGAATTTTTTGCACAAATAGAGTAACTACTTAGGGAATCAAGTTCAATCCATGCTACACTCCATCATGCTATGCTTAATCATATTATAATCAAATTTGAAACAGTCCCTAGGGGATATATTGTAACAGTAAATGCTTCGGATCTTTATCAGGAGGTTTGCAGTTTGAATTCTGTTGGAAGGTATGGGAAGGAGGGCCAGCTCCACCCAATTGTCTGCCTCCTCCAATAGACCATAAAAAGAAAGTTCATATTTGAAACCAGCAAGACAAACACAACACCATTTCTGGAACTATCATCTATAAAGGCATGCACACACACAAACACGTGCAAACAAATAAAAAAATAAAGGATTAATGCAGTTACTCTCATCGTATACGGTAACAATTCAATGCACTTTAAAAAAGGATGCAAGGAACTTGTAAAATTCATGAGGAAAAGTTTTTAGTGCTTAGAAAGAAGGTGACATGAAATGAAACTCTCCTTTCTATAGGATTGTTTTACATTTCTTTTCTTTATCTATGTATATCATAAACGATGTTGCCACAAATTTATTGCCTATGTTGACAGAAAAATGTTGCTTCAATACAAGAAAGAGAACAAGGTAAAAAGTAACTAAATTTTCAGCTGTAAGATAAAAAGCAACTATTATTACAATCTCATCATGCAGAAGTTCAATTCACGGTTTATTGCTTTGCATAGAAGTGTTTTCTGTTAACTTGCAAGCCATCGAAGGAGAGAATAGTTAGAAGATGTAGCAACAATATTGGAAAAAGAGAACTAAAAGAAAGCGAGTGAATCTTTTAGTAAAGGAAATTGACAATAAACAAAGGACGGTCAGCTAAAAATTTCATCTTTTTAAATTACAAACACTTTTATTTTGAGCTGAAAGTTCATAAAATATAATATCTAGAAGTTCATAAAATATAATATCTAGCACACCCATATACTTCTACTCCTAGTTCTGTAATTCAGTTTTACTCTTTTTTTTTTTATTTTTGGGGGGTGGGGGGATTGAGATGGTAAAATTAAGGAATATTATGCTATTAAAAGCAATTGTTTGTCACACTCTTCCATATACTTTTTTCTCAAAATTAAAGCTACAAAATTTATTTTCAAACAGAAAAATATTAATTCTACAAAACTTACCAAATGAAAATAGCACCGGTGTACTATTTAACGGATTTGTCATAGAAAATGGAAGAAAAAGGGAAATTTATTATTGTTGAAGCATGAAAAGCTCTTATAAAAGAGAATTGGAGTACGTTATACGTCAATATCAACATCTCTAAGCCCCCCTCCAAAAAAAAAAAAAGGTGTAAAAACTGCAGCAATCAAAGTTTCTTCGACAGATAAACATAAGAATCGCGCTGGCATTAACCTATATAAAAGTAATTCAGACATGATTTTCCCAATTTTTATTAAGGAAAAGAGAAATTCAAAGCATTCTTATTTTTAGAGAATTCCTTTCAACAGCAATTAAATTTATACAAAATTTATAATCGGTTAAAATAAATTTTTTCATAACTCATTGGAGAAAATTACAACAGTTTAGATTCTTTAATAATTCCAGTAATTGATGTTTCTTATGTTGAAAAAAAACAAACGTAACACTATGCTAATTCCACCCTAAATTAGCTGCTTCCAGAACTTTGTTAAATTCAAGAGTTAAGACCAGAACAACAGTCAACAGGTAGAAGTGGAATAACAAACAAGATTGAACGCTGCAAATACCATACAGACAGGAGGGAGTCGCAAACAATCAAAACAAGACCATGCTTCTCAGATAACTAATTTTTTTTAAAATCTTTTATTCAGTATAACAATAAATTTTCAAAGAAAAAGGGGCTGTCAGAGTTGCCTCACCTCTCAACTACGACTTCTAGACTATCAGTGGAACATTCCAATCATGAAAAGTAATAATATTAATAAAATAAATTACCTCTATAATAGCAGAAGTGGTTGTTACTGCGTTTTCTTCTTTGGCAGTTTTGGAGAGAAATTCGTCTTTTGTAATAAAAAGAAAAAACAAAAAGCAAGCTCGTTTATTATAAGAGCGCGGGAGAGCCTGTCTTTGTCCCATGTGGGGCCTCATATGGCCACACGTGGCAGATAAGAGCAGATAAGAGCGAACAAATCAGAATCTTGAGGGTAAGACTGGCTGACGTGGAATCATTTATGGTCTGCATGAGTTATTAATAAAAGTATTTTTATTATCATACCGGAAAAGTTATGGGTAATAATAATATTATTGGTCTTTTTCAAATTTGCATTTTGGTCCTTCATATCTTGATAAAAATTTGTAATTTGAAAACCAATTGATTCAAAAAAAAAAAAAAAACCAATTGATTCATACTGATTTGCAAACTTATTATTTATATTAAAATTTTACAGATTACATTTTTAAAATATTAAATTAAATTATAATATTTGTTCTATTTCTTATGTTAAGTTTAATTCAATTTAATTTTTTATTTTTTAAAATTTAATTTTTTATTTTTTTGTTAATTTGATCATTTATTCTCCCTCTAACTTTATAATAAGAAGATATCTATTAAATAGACATCAAACTTTAAATTCGGGTAGATGAAATTAAAAAAATTACGAAAAAGATAAAAATAAAGATGTGTTGTATGCGGAAAATGAAAATAAAAATAAGATTTAAATTTTATTTATTATATTTGTATCTCATTTTAGTTAAAAAATTTAAAAATAGAATTCTAAAAACTTAAAATATTTTTCTCATACATGAATATATCAAATAAAAATATTAAAATCTTAAAATATTTTTATTTATTATTTTTTAGTGTAACTAGATATGTCATAAACAGTGTTGGGGTGCCAAACGCAACTAGCAAAAACAAAAATGCAAACCATCTACGATACTCTGCACATATCACTCATATCTATCAATTCATCCATCCATTTACAATTCGTTTGATAAACTAAAGCAAACATGAATTTATCAAAAATAAAACTAGAAACTAAGGGAGCAATTAGTATCATTGAGTTTTTCTGTTTTGTGTTTTTATTTCAAATTTTAAAAAAATACTCTAAAAACTAATTTTATAAACAATGTTTTTCTAATTATTTTTTCATATTTGTTAAGAAATATATTGAAATCAATAAAAATAAAAATTGAAAATTTTGATTTTTAAAATCTTATTTTTTTATTTTTTAGAAAACAGAAACAGAAAGTAATCCCAAATAAGCGCTAAACTTATGGACATTATCTTTTTCAAAAAAATATGAACTTCTAAACCATTAAAAAAAAATTTTTTAATATACTAAGCATATATCATTTTTCAATATCAACAGTAATGAAGATAAAATTTCTGAAAGAAAAATAGAAAACGAGCTGCAAAATTTAAATTAGCAGCTTATACTATGGAGTTTACGATCATACAACAAATACATAAATGAAGTAAAATTTTCCAATTGATGTGCACAAAGCAGTGTATAATTTTGAATGGAGGCAAAAAAAAAAAAAAAATACAGCAAACTATTGGAAAGAAATTAAGATACAATTTCTTGTTTCCTAAATTACAATAATATGCAATTAACATTATTTTGTCACTATTTACGCGGATTTTGGAAGTGGGTAGCATGAGGTTGAGAAAGCAATGTGACAGAATGTGATAAAGGGCTATCAACCCCTCTTTCTTGTAGAAATTAAGACCAGACACAAACTTCATCTTGTTTTTCCTTATTATATACAGTTTCTGTTTCTAATTCTCTGTTTTTATTATCTCCATGTTGAAGTTGCTTTGGACTTTCTTACGAGTTAGGATTCGTTTTTCCCCTCTTTTGGCCGGTACCTAAGAATAAAGAGTGCCCTTTGCCATTAAAAACAGTGAAATTTTAATTTATTACCCTTTTTTTTTTTTTTTGTCAAGCCAACAAAAAGAGAATTTATTGCAAACACAAAACGAATATAACAGGAACAAAACAGACAGGGATGGTCAGGTCCAGTTTTAATTCAATTGTTTAGAAGTATTTAAATCAATAACATATAATTTTAGATATTGGTTCAATTTCATTTGATAACTTTGAATTCTGATTTAGGTCGGTTTGAGTTTTGATTTTTTTATTTTATAAAATTATTTATTTACTCATATTTATATATAAATATAAAATTTATGAACGTACAAAATTGATTGATAAACAACTTTCATAATTAACTATCAAAAAAATTGTATTAAGTAATATTATTTTTTAATTTTATTTAAGTATATGGAACTTATATATAGTGTATATAACTTATAGTATATTAAATTATTTTAAAGAAGAAAGTACAAAAAAAAAAATCATGTGATTTAGGCTTTTATGTATTTGGAAGATTATGAATATTTTTTTTTATAAAGAGATACTCTATGATTAATGTCGTTAGTAAAATTTGTCAAATATGTAAATTTCATCTATTTTTTTTATGATGTGTCACCATTAATCAATTTTTTTATTTTTTTAATCTGATATAGTAAATAAAAATTCTTAAATCTTTAAATTTAGAATTAATAACATTTTGGTAAAAAATTTAAAAAATCAAAAGGAGTTTCATCCAAATCCAGAATCAAACAACTTTTATCCAAAATCAGAATAAATATCATCATCTACATTATCTTCTTCTTTATTCAAACCCAGAATATATATCAAATCAAACAAACGAACACCTAATGACTACCAATTAGGAAAGTGGATTCAACAGACACAAAAGAAGATGGTGATGGAGAACGGCTTGCACTTGGTCCCTTCATAGTTGTCTCTTCATCTTCCCTGGAATTGCTCTTTACAAGTAATGGAAATAAGGACAAAGAAGAAGATGAAGAGAGTTCAAACTCAATTCTAAGAATGAGAAGGACCCAACAAGTTTGTTTTAGAGAAAGTGGGATTTTATGTCATCCTCAGCCAAGGGGTTGAGCAAAAAGGAGATCTTTTGAGATTGTCAGATTATAACACTCATTTACATTTATTAAGCAAGACATTCATGTCCAAATATTAATATGTATAAAGATTAATTTATCATTCATAGACAACCTAAAAAGTATATGAATTCCTTATTTAATTTATACATATATTAAGTAAAACCCATTTATGTTTGGGTTGGTTAGGTCCAGTTTTAATTCGATTGTTTATAAGTATTTAAATCAAATAATTTTAGATTTTGGTTCAATTTCATTTGATAACTTTGAATTTTGATTCAGATTGGTTTGAGATTCGATTTTTTATTTTATTTATTTTATAAAATTATTATTTACTCATATTTTATGTATAAATATAAAATGTATGAATGCACAAAATTGATTGATAAACAACTTTCATAATTAGCTATCAAAAAAATTGCATTAAGTAATATTATTTTTTAATTTTTTTAAGTATATGAAACTTATATATAGTGCATATAATTTATAGTATATTAAATTATTTTAAAGAAGAAAGTACAAAAAGAATCCTATGATTTAGGCTTTTATGTACTTGGAGGACTATGATTTTTTTTATATAGAGGTACTCTGTGATTAACATCATTAGTAAAATTTGTCAAATATGTAAATTTCATCTATTTTTTATGATGTGTTACCATTAATCAAATTTTATATATTTTTTTAATCTGATATAGTAAATAAAAATTCTTAAATCTTTAAATTTAGAACTAATATCATTTTGATAAAAAAATTAAAAAAACAAAAGGAGTTTCATCCGAATCTAGAATCAAAACAATTTTTATGCAAACCAGAATAAATATCATCATCTTCGTTATCTTGTTCTTTATTCAAACCCAGAATTTAAATTAAACCAAATCAAACAAACAAACACCCACTGACTACCAACTGGGAAAGTGGATTCAATAGACGCAAAAGAAGATGGTGATAGGGGATGGCTTGTGCTTGGTCCCTTCATAGTTGTCTCTTCACCTTCCTTGGAATTGTTCTTTACTAGTAATGGAAATAAGGACAAAGAAGAAGATGAAGAGAGTTAAAACTTAATTCCGAGAATGAGAATGACCCAACGAGTTCTTTTTAGAGAAAGGGGTGTTTTATGCCATCCTTAGCCAAGGGGTTTAGGAAAGAGATCTTTTGAGATTACTAGATTGTAACACTCATTTACATTTATTAAGCATGACATTCATGTCCAAATATTCATATGTATAAAGATTAACTTATCATTCATATGCAACGTAAAAAGTATATGAATTCCTTATTTAATGTACACATATATTAAGTGCAACCCATTTAATGTTGGTGACCATAAACAAATTCATATCTAGGTATATATACATGACACAAAAAGAGAGAGAAAGAGTTGAAATTTAACCAATGATGTATACTCTATGTATTTATGTGGAAAACTTTATGCTCCAAAAAGCCTAAACCTTGTGTTTCACTATCTGAAAAATATAATTATGATTTGGTAAGGTGCGATTCATTGAATAAAATAATAATCATATTCTAATGATACAGTCAATAATAAATTATTATTAAGATAAATTACGAGTAGAAGGATTAACTTATTCAAGTACAACATATTATTTGATTTTGTCATGACCTTGTAAGACAAACACTACTCTCGATAATTCATGTAAATCAAGTGACATTTACTTTTTTTGGCCAACATATGACATGTAATTCATTTGATCAATAACATGTGTCATAGTAAGACATATCGATCCTTTTTTCAAGCGATTTGCAAGTGTTTGACAAGCCGATCACATCCTGTTAGTTTCATATGCAAGTGTTCATTCACAATGGTATAACAAACAATCATTAACATCTTATAATTCTCACTTGACTTGTATTCACATGTAAAATGTCACAATTCAATCACATTTGCACATAATAAAACCCAATCATATCTTAAAATCATACATAAACATATTAGAATCTAATTATGGCTTTTACTCTCCTTTAATACAACCAACCTTTATAGTAGGTTTAAACCTCTCTCTTAGGCTTCCTCAATGTGTTGAGGTCCTAACATGTAATACATATATGATTATAAATGTGTCAAAATGAGTTTGTATACTTGATATGCAACTATGGTGATGTTTCATGCAAATGGGTCTAGTATTTATGCTTATTATTCTAGTGTGATTATCTGACCTTACTACACTCTCACTAGAATAACTTTTACTATATTTATTCAAATGACTTGATTCATTTTTTTTAATTACACCAGACGCATAGGGCTACAAAAAAGTCAAAATTCAAACTAATATAAGTCCTATAAAAAATATGATGAATTTTTGAAGTCTGCCCTATTACTATGTGATCACAGTATGATAAGGTCTTATAATCCTGGTCATATCTCAAATTATACATATCTAATTGCAAAATTATTTACCAATAGCTATAAACACATAAAAAAAACATTTTCATATTCTAAAATTTGTCTAATTTAGTTTATAAAGTCATCAAAATAAATGAATAATCTCAAGATGAGCAAGTTTTAACATATTTAAAATCAGTCATAATGAAGGAGAAATATCTCTTCACTCACAATATATTTAGCAAAACTATTTTATAAAATTTAGATGAGGTATAACTCTACAACTTTCATGTTTTGCACTTCACCTAATTTTCATTCCAGGGCCATGAAATTTTGGATAAATAAAATCAATACATTGAGCAGGTTTCATTAGGTTTAAGTTCAATCATAATCAAGGAAAAATATCTCTTCACCCATAAAATATTTAGCAAAACTATTTTACAAGCACTTATAGATGATATAACTCTACAACTTTCACATTTTACACTTTGTCTAACTCAGCCTTTAAGGTCACCAAAATATATGAAAAATCTCACACTGACATGGTTTCAGAAGGTTGAGAGTCAACCCTAATCAAGGAGCTATATCTCTTCATACATAATATATTTAACAAAACTATTTTACATGCATCTAAATGAGATATAAATCTACAACTTTCATGTTTTTCTCTTTATCTAATTGATTTTATAGAGTTATAAAATTATGGGTGTAACAATATATTCTACAAACAAAACTAGCACAATTTAGCTCATGTTTCTCCTACGCTTTTAATAGCCTTTATATATGAACTCTAGCTATAATTACTCCATAATTCTTACTTATTATGCATGTTTAACATGTTATGGATGATGAATTTTATATGGAAAGAAGATAAAATATATTACCCATTTTATCAAAACTAGAAAAGTTTAGGATTTCTTCCTATTTAGCTTACTTCTTCTTTCTTTTTTTTTTTTTTTGTGCTTTCTCTTTATTTTATTGTCCCTCTCTACATTTTTTTTCTCTTTTATATACTCCTAAAGGAAGAGAATTTTAATTTGTATACCTACTTTAATAAGACAAAATCATGATGGTTTGTTGCTATTGGTTAAAAGTTTAAGTTTCCTATTTTAGTCCCTTGTCTTCATTCCTTCATCATCTTTATCCTTTTACTAATTCTCATATACTCCTTACACTTTTAATAAACTCTAAAATACATTTATTTAAGATATAATAATATACATACCACACATGATAATTTGCAAGGTGACTATGAGACGTCATATCCATATTTAAGTGCCTCAAATGCAATGGTGCAAATGTTACCATCATGTTTATCAAATGCATATATCTAAGTGTTTATTTATGCAATACATATGTTCATGTGGGATGCTAATGAATAAGGATAAGAATGTTACATAGATAACAGAGGTTGCAAAGGCTATTCAACCTTTTTGGAAATGTTTGCTCTTTTTGTTGATAAGGTAAAGCTTCTAGGTGGGCTATTTAAAAAGTGATGTGTTTAAATGAGATGCCTTTCCTTATTTGTAAGCCCAAAATTCAACACTCTTATAAGAGAAGGGAATAATGAATGATTTTCTTCATTTCCTTCTTTATTCAAACTTGATGTCACTCCTTCATTTATGTTACTATCATGGGTTTTGATGATCCTTCCATATCCATGATTGAATTTACAAAATTGCAACTTTTCTTTATGGGTTTTCAAAGTATTTCACACTTCATTTCTTTTTAGCTTCATTCAAACTCATCCTTCAGTCAAGTAGTCGATTAGGTTTCACTTTTATGAAAGTAACACAACATTTAGTGATTGATAAAGAGAAGGTTTAGAATTTGGTGTTTAATATTCCATTTTATTTTGATTTATTTGGAGTTTTGTATGTTTTACGTTGTGGTTTATTTGAGTTTTAGATTTCTATAGATTTTTTTAGAAAATGTATTTGGATTTAACTTTGAGACAACAAAAAGAATATCTCATTTGACTACCTAGAAAATTTTTTTGTTTGGTTACTTGGAACATTTGATTTGATTGGATTGAATTTTAAGTATGAGTTCGAACGAAGAAGAAATGACCTTGTTTAATTCATTTCATTTGTTTTTGTTGTTTGATATGCAGATGTTCTTTGGATTTTGTTTTGATTTACAAATTGAATAATGTTGATGAAATTGAGAGTATTTGAACTAATTATTTGTATAGTGTGAAAGGCTTAGATCAAGCATTGCTTAATAAAGTAAAGAGTGACAATGATAATGATGTGGATGAAATCTAGAACTTAATTTTTTCAAGTAATAGTGGATGGAGATTATGATTGAGGTTGAAGATGAAGATGACTAATCGATATGGAGAGGATTTTGTAGATTTTCTAATTTAATTTTTTAATTTTATTTTAATTATAAATTCTTCAATTTTTTAATAATTTAAAAATAAAAATTTAATTACTATGGATCCCACAATAATGCCACATATCATAAAAATAATATATTTATTGCCATATCACGATATTTAATGGTGTTGGTGTGTTTGGTTTATTTTTGATAATGGAGTTAAACCAAACGCATCTCTCTGTCACTAAAATTTTCATAGCCTCATTAGTGTAAAAAATTCAACCGCAAAGTACTTTTTTGAACTTTCGTCTATTTTCAATATATATATATATATATATATATAATATTTTTAAATATATATGACATATAGTATATCATATATATGAGCATATATAACTTGTGTATAGAATTTGTAAGCTTATGATATGGAGTAGCAAGTCTTAGAGTTCTTGGAGCAATGGGATATGAGGCAAATCTAATTTGCCTTTCCATGATTTTACTATACTTGGTCAATTACAAATTTTTGGGTTTCCTTTATGTGATTTTATTAAAAATGGGCCAACGATCAAAATTCACTATCTTTGACTATGATGAACACATTTTATCAATCAAATTCTATCATTTAGGCCTCTAAATTTGTATTTTTACTGTTTTATGAAAGTTTTATTTTGTTCATAACTTTTAATAGAGATGTCATTTTTAATTCCATACTTTTTGTTCATATCAACTAATATTATTAGTTAGTGTCATTAGTTTGCAATTTTTGAAATATTTTATTATTTTTTCCTTTTTCAATCCTAGTTAAAGTTAGATTTGTGCTTTTTATATATATGTAAGACTTAAGCATTGTAATAATCAGTTTTCAGTATTAACAAAGCTTTTTCAGGAGACATAATTTTATTTTTCTCAAACTTTGATATTCTTTTGAATTAATAAATTTTGATCATGTACAAATCAATAGATTAATAGAAAGTTGATCTTTAATTTTCCATGAAATGTGTTTATTAAAGCTTTTGCTATGTTAGTAAGTATCAAAGCTAGGCATTTTTTTGATAACCATATTGCCTAGGAGACAAAACAACACACTAATAGAAGAAGTTAATAAACATGATAACATAATGCAATTGGAGCAATGAATTGAGCAGCTCATGGAATAATGAATGAAACAATTTGTAGAAGATATAACACAAAGAATGGTTGATTTGCTTGCATATTAGAACTTAGATACTCCTAATCCTAATAGGGAAAGGAATAGTCATCAAGATAATTATAATGATAAACTAAATATGGGCGATGAAGGTCCCAATGAGGAAATCTCATGTTGGAGGTGTAGAATACCTATTAAAAACAAACATTGGAAGGTGGATTTGAGGACAAATTTACCATAATTCCATAGCAGCCTTCAATCGAAGGAACTTTTAGATTCAGTGGCAATCATTGAGGAAATTTTGGGATTTCAAAGAGTTTTTAAAGATAAATGTGCCTTTTCAGTGGCAACTAGGCTTCACAATAATCAAGCAGCATGGTGGTAGCAATTGAAATTGTCCAACAATAAGATTGGAAAAACAAAGATTGAAATGTGGAAAATGAAGAAGAAACACTTGCAATCTAAATTTTTGCCATATAATTTTTAGAGAATAATGTACCAATGTTTATAAAATTTAAGGCAAGGAACCAAATTTTTTGATGAATATATAACTGAATTATATCAATTGTTGGCAAGGAACAAGATTTATAAGACAAAAGTGTTGTCCCTTGGTGCCCTGGAAGGGGGTTCAATAGTACAGTGTTAAGCAAAAACAATTAAAGTTATGTGCAGAAAAAATGAGAAATCGAGACAATAAGTTTATAGAGGTTCGACACAATCCTGTATATGTCCTCTCCTCTAGTCTTCCCACTATAGCCTTTCACTATCAAGATAGCTTCCAGGTGCTATCAATCACCTTTACAATAGTAGTTTCCAGGCACTACCAAACTGTTACAAGTAAACTTTTGAATGCTACTAAAACCACTTCCCAAATTAGTTACAGGTACTACCTTAAACCTCTCATAAAAATAATTTTAGATCTTCTAAGATCTTCTAAACCAAAAACTTTCTCTAAAGAATTTACAACTTAAAGATGAAAAAGACTACTCTCACTCAAGTAATAAATAATAAAGAATACACTCACAAGAATTGCTTGACACAAAAACCTCTTACAAATGTTTTCAAGGCTCACACTAAAACCTCTCATAAGTGTTTTCAACACTCACACCAAAACCTCTGACAATGGCGTTTATTGCTCATACCAAACAATCACTAAAGCATAAATAAGAATTGAAAGAATGAGTAGCAAATTAGCAAGAGTATGGTTATATATCCATCAAAGAGACGTTGGACTAAAACTATCAATAAATCTCCAAGATGTGTTAGGCAGATTCAACATTAAATGCTTGTCTGACTGAAGTCGCTGTCGCAACTACTTTTTTGCGATTGCGAATTTTCAATTTCCATAGAGGAACCGAATATTTTGGTGAAAAACCTCATTTGTGTCTAATGATTAGTCCACATTCAGCTTTCCATTTGTCATCCAGGAAAATATAGTTGTTGTGTTTTAACCACTCTCAAAAGTCGCAGTCGCGAGATATCAATGTCATAAGCACAACTAAGACTGTGAATCCCTCTGTTTGAAGAGAAAACTTCAACTGCTTGAGTTACGATCGCGAACAAACTTTTGCCTTCGTAATTTTTGATCTCTAACAGACATCTGGGACACTTAGCAAGCTGTGGTTGTGGCTTTGGTTTCCTCCTTTGTCACTATGAAATTCGCGGTAGAGACTCAAACGTGACACACACCACGAATTCTTCTGTGACTAAAGCTTTGCCAACTTTGGGTGTGTCGTGGGAGCAAAGTTGTCCACGAATTCCTCTGGCCTAGCTTCATCCTTCCTTATGACTAATTCGAGCTTGCGATTTACACTACACTCACCTCGAATTTGGATGATCTTTGCATTATTTGAGATTTTGAAATCCAACCAACTTTCAATGGAAAATCCAACTTAAAATCTGCAAAATAACACTTAATGAGGGAATTAGAATTGATCAATCTCTATTGTCAAGATCAAAAGAGGTTTATAACTTAGGTTAAATCAACCTAGTCCAATAATCTCCCCTTTTTTGATTTTGACAACTTAGATTGATCCTAAGGGAAAAATAAACGCATGAGTTCTGAAGTCATAAATTGTTCAATATACACTTAGAATATTTAGCAAAATTTTCTAAGTATGACTTCCAAACAATCAAAGTAAAAATTATAAGTATGATAAGTATGATGTTCCCCTCAACTTGTGCTCTTATTTTCTCTTCCCCTTTGATTCTTTCTTGATTCTATCTCTCCCCCTTTGGTAAGATCAAAAAGAGGGTAAAGGAAAAAGAGCAATTGCATAAAAATAAATAGACAAGTATTCATAGGAGCAAATGCATAACAAAGTGAAATAAAGCAACCACAATAAGATAAAAAAAAAATGTCAAAGAACAAACACTTTTTATATATATTACAAACACTTTTTATATATATTTATAATAAGTTATGGGATTACAATTTTTTCATTCAAAAATAAAAGAAAAAAATATAAAGAGATCCTATACTAGAAAGCAGGAGAATTATCATTATCTCCAAAAATTTCTTCTTCTTCTTCTTCTTCATTATCTTCATCCTCTGCTTCATCTCCATCCTCAACTCCATCATTGTCTTCTTCTTCTTGAGTATCCTCAAACTCAGTAAAGTCTAAAAGATGGCAAGGAGGAACTCCCAACTTCTCTTGCAAGTCCACCATGTCACTTTAAAGATATGAGAGAAAAAGGAATCTCGTCTTCATCATCCTCATCATTTTGTCCAATTTGTTGTTGATGGTGGTAAGAGACAGTTTTGCTGTAGGCTTAGGTTAAGGAGGGATTGGTAGGGCTCCTTCTTCAATAATGAGCTTCTTCCTTTTGGTGGCTTGGGAGGATTCCATCTTTTTAGCCCTAAATGCACCCAAGGTATAGGCATATGCATCTAGGTGAATGACTTTAGCATTGATTAGGTAGGTAAGATCAAGAAAATTTTGGGATGAAAGGAGTTTCTTTATGAGGAACTTTTCAGTATCCTCATTAAGAGCCTTTACAAAACATTAGATGACTGTGATATAAGATGGAAGAAGAAATTGGCTTTTTGGCTTGGTGCTTATATGGATCAATTGATCCATAAGATACCGACTTGTTTGAATGGGTTTGTTCTTGATAAAGTAGAATAGGAAGGCTAAGTCTTTTTGCGATACTTTCTCATTCCCATCACCTCTAGCATTAACGAAAAAGGTGATGATACGATGGAGTATCCAAAGAGGTAAGGTTTTTATGTATTTGGCTAATAAGGTTTTTAGGTTATGTTTGGTTTTGATAGAAATTTCTTACCAAAATTCGGAATAAATGACGTCAAGAGTGGAGATAATGAAAGGGATATTTTCTCCGACTTGAAGATTAAAAAGGGAGGAAAGTTGTTCAAAGGTAATAAAGTGGGGATCACCAAAAGCCAGAAAAACTAACCCGTATTGACTTACTTTTGATTCTGCTTTACAACTGAGTTGTACTATGCATATGGACTCTCTAACCACTTCTTCATATTTGGGTTCATCCTGAAAGAGAAACTCGATCCAGCCCAAGTTTGACAAGAATGCACGAAATTTCTTCGTTAAGCCCAAATGTCTCTAGCAGGAAAGTTAAAGGGATTTTATTGGAGAGGATAGTTTTGGAGAAAATTGCTTTGTAGCGTTCCTTTTCCTCCTTGGTAATGCCCTTCATAAAATGAAGTGCTGAAGGAGTAAAAGGTTGAGCAATGGCCTTTCCTTTTTCTGCTATGGAAATTTTCTTAGTAGCGATTGAAGAAGATTTGAGAGATTTGAGAATTTAAAGAATTTAGAAGAGAGAAATGATAAGGATTAGATGAAGTGAGGATGGTTACTATTTTGGGGGATATTTATATCTATTTGAAGACTCTGTAAATGGCTAGAAATGACTAGAAATGGATTTATGAAGAGATAGAAATGGTTGGTAGTCAAATCACTTAATGGTTTGGCAGTTACCAAATTTGCGTTTGAGAATTCAAGAATCATGATCGCAATTTCCAAAAAATGCGACTAACGGATAAAAATTCCTTAGGAATACGCGCTTCTAACAATAAAAATGTGAAATCTTGACTAAATTCGTAGTGGAGAGAGATTCTCGCGACCGTAAATTGACGTTTGTTAGCAGGGTGACATGGACCATTAATTCGCAGCCGTGAGCAATGTATGGTGACCACGAATTACGAGGCATCAAGGATAAGAAGAACAATTAAGTTTTTGAAAAATTTGAAGTTGTGATCCACTTGTTGATGCTTAATTTATTGCAATATGTCACAGAAAAGCACAATTGCAATTAAGACATCTTAATAGATCAAGTATCAAAAACAATCAACACATAACATCAAAATTTTCACTTTAGGGAGCTTCCATCAAACATTCTCAATTCTCTCTTAATGAAGTTCAATCTTTCTTCATTGAGAGGTTTAGTGAAAATATCTACAAGTTGATTATTTATGTCAATAAATTCTAACACAACATTACCCTTTTGGACATGATCTCTAAGAAAATGGTGTCTAATGTCTGTGTTTACTCCTAGAGTATTGGATGGGATTCTTAGAGAGATTGATAGCACTAGTGTTATCACATTTAATGGGAATGTGATCAATCACTTTGTCAAAATCCTTTAATTGTTATTTCATCCAAAGGACTTAGGTGCAACACCAACCCGTAGCTACATACTCGACTTCTGCAGTGGATAAGGCAACCGAAACTTGCTTTTTGCTAAACCAAGATACTATACATTCTCCTATAAATTGGCAAGTTCCAAAAGTGTTCTTTCTATCTAAAAGATTACTTGCATAATCCACATCTAAATAACCTATGAGACTAAAAGATGAGTCCCTAGGATACCATAAATCTAAGTTTAATGTGTCATGAAAATATTTGAAAATTCTTTTAATAACATTTTAATATGATTCTTTAGGAGAGGATTGGAACCTAGCACACATACATACACTAAACATAATATCAAGCCTAGAAGCAGGTAGATAAAGTAGAGATCTGATCATACCTCGATATCTTTTTTCATCTACCGTCTTACTCGATTCATCTTTGTCCAACTTGATGGTACAACTCATAGGGGTTTTTGCTACTTTACAACTATCCATGCCAAACTTTTTGAGTATCTCCTTAGTGCATTTGGCTTGGTTGATGAAGATCCCTTCTTTGGTTTGCTTGATTTGTAGACCAAGAAAGAACTTGAGCTCTCCCATCATGCTCATTTTGAATTCCCTAGTCATACATTTAGTAAAATCTTCACCAAGAGATTCATTAATAGCACTAAAAATGATATCATCAACATAAATTTGTATAATAAGTGTGTCATGTTTGTGCCTTTTAACAAATAATGTAGTGTCCACCTTTCCTTTTTCAAAATCATTTTTCAAAAGAAATGAACTAAGCCTTTCATACTAAGCTCTTGGAGCTTGTTTTAATCCATACAAGGCTTTATTCAATTTAAAAACATGATTAGGAAAATTATGAGACTCAAAACCAGGAGGTTGTTCAACATAAACTTCCTCCTCAATTACTCCATTTAAAAAATGCACTTTTTACATCCATTTGAACGAGTTTAAAATTCATATGGCATGCAAAGGCTAAAAGAATCCTAATGGTCTTTAATCTTGCTATAGGAGCAAATGTTTAATCATAATCTATGTCTTCCTATTGGTTGTAACCCTTAACAACCAATCTAGCTTTATTCCTAATGATGAAACCTTGCTCATCTAACTTATTCCTAAACACCCATTTGCAACCTATAATTGAGTGTTCTTTAGGCCTAGGGACAAGTTCTCATACATTGTTTCTCTCAAATTGGTTGAGTTCCTCTTGCATAGCAATCACCCAACTTTCATCATCAAAAGCCTCATCAATGGATTTTGGCTTAAGTTGAGAAACAAAAGCAAGATTATTATCTAAAATATTAAGTTGAGATCTAGTACTTACACCTTAATAGGTATCACCAATAATCAAATTTTTAGGGTGATCCTTGGAGAATCTTCAATCCTTGGGTGGATCTTGACTTGGCTCAACTTCTTGTTGATGTTGTGGTTCCTCATATACTCTTGATGATTCACCTTTTTTCTTATCTTTATCCTCTTTTCTTGTAGTGTCTTCCACCTCTAATTTTTCAAAGTCACCTACATGATTATCAACAAAAATACTTTTTCCAAGATCAAGTTTACTAGATTCATCAAAAATAACATTCATAGACTCTTCAACTACCATATAACTATTATTAAAGACTTTATAATCCTTGTTAGAGGTGGAATAACCTAAGAATATACCTTCATTAGTCTTATAATCAAAATTTTCAAGATTATCCTTGGTATTCAATATATAGCACTTGCATCCAAATATTCATAGGTATGATATCTTGGGTTTTCTACCATTCCATAGCTCATAAGATGTTTTATTGAGAATGGGTCTTTTAAAAACTCTATTTACAATATAACACGAAGTATTAATGGCTTAGGTCCAAAAGTAATTTGGTAAAGAATACTCATTAAGCATGGTCCTAGCCATTTCTACTAGTGTTATATTTTTCCTCTCTACAACACCATTTTGTTGTGGTGTTCTAGGATTTGAAAAGTTGTGAAAATTTTCATTCTCCAAACAATAAGTTTCAAAAGACTCATTTTGAAATTCTTTTCTATGGTCACTTCTTATAGAAGAAATGAAATAACCCTTTTCATTTTGAATTCTTTTTGTAAAGCTTTTAAAAGCATCAAAAGTGTCATTCTTATGAGCTAAAAAGGACACCTAAGTAAACCTAGAATAATCATCAACTAGGACTAGTGCATAATGTTTTTCACGTAAGCTAGTACTTTAGTAGGTCTATTAAGTCCATATGAATTAGTTAAAGGGGTCTAGATGAACTTACAATATTTTTACCTTTGTAGGAGACTTGATGTTGCTTCCTCATTTGGCTAGGACCACGTGTCTTATCTTTAGTGAAACTTAACTTGGGAAGGCCTTCCACTAGCTTTCCTTTTGATAGGCTTTATAGTAGATCCATGCTTGCATGTCTAAACCTTCTATGCCATAACCAAGCCTCGTTACTAAAAGACATAAGACACTTAAAAGATTGGTTAGTCAAATTGTCTTAGTCAATTAAGTAGGTATTGCCTTTCTTTTCACCCTTGAAAATAACCTCATCATCCACTAATGTCATGACTTGACATTTTTAGGATCAAAGGTGACTTTATTACCTTTGTTACATAAGTGACTTACACTCAACAAATTATGTTGTAAGCCATTAACTAATAAAACATTATCAATCAAAGGACAACCATTCTTATCAATGGTTCCAATGCCAACTACCTTACCCATGGCATTGTTACCAAATGTGACATTTTCACCTTTTTTTTCTTTCAATGTCATGAATGGCTTCCTATTGCTTGTCATATGCTTAGAGCATCCAATATCCACATGCCAATTGCTTGATTTATTGGTGGCTACCATAAATCCCTACACAATACAAGTAAATCACTTTTTCTTAGGAACCCAAGCATACTTGGGTCTTAGGAGGTTAGGAGTTGAAGGGTCCTCTAATTTGAGGTGAGCCTTCCTAATATAACAATGAATATTAATGTGGCCATATTTCATGCAATAGTCACATTAGAGTTTAGACTTTTGAGTCTTTCTCCTATGCACAAACTTTATATAAGTAGGAGGCTTTCTCATACTTTGGTTATGTAAGTGCATGCAAGTGCATGAGTGATAAGGAGTAGTAGAGAATTGTTTGTGTTTGTGTGTGTGAGCATGCTTCTTATTATAGATGTAAGCATGATTGGCCTTGTTATAGATGTAAGCATGATTAGCCTTTATTGAAGTAGGTCTTGAGCCATTTTATGCTTTCCCTTTCCTTTTAGGCATTAGGAATTTAGTTCTTAGATCACTTTTCTTCCTCATGACCTTAATACTTAAAGTTTGAGGTGTTGTTGCTCTAATAAATGTAGTGAGTATAGATGTGGAGGTTGAGGCTTCATTAAATCCTAGACCATGCCTAATTAAGGGAGGCCTTTGTGATACTATGAGTGTATCCAAAGCTTCCTTACCCTTATGAAATTTAGAGATAGAGCTTCCAAGGTCAATGACTTCTCCCTTTATAGAATCATTCTCTTTTCTTAATGAAGCTAATGATGAGGATGATTTGGAAAGATTTTCTAATGATTTTTTGAGTTCTTCATTTGAAGTCCTCAATTCACTTACAATATCATTAAGGGATTTGTAATCATCCTCTAATTTTGAGCATTTTTTCTTATAAGATTTCATTTGTGACTTATACTTGTCACATCTCAAAGTGAGAGCTTCTAGAAACTCTTCATCTACATCTTCTAAGTTATCATAATCTAAATGAGAATGAGATAAAGTGTTTGCCTCATTAAGAGAGTCTTCTTGAGCCATGAAGCATATGTTGGCAATCTCTTCATCCTTTTCATCCTCACTTGAGCTATCATCCTAAGTGGCTTTAAAGCTTTTTCTTTTCTCTTTGTCCCATTTCTTCTTCTTCATTAGCTTGGGACAATCATATTGATGTGGCCTTACTTGCCACACTCATAACAAGTGACTTCATTAGATCTCTATCTAGGATTAAGAGTTGTCTTTTTGAAGTTCCTTCTTTCTTTTCTTCTTCTAATGAGCTTCTTAGTCCATCTTGAGAGCATTACTAGCTCTTCTTCTTCTTTTTCACTCTCTTCTTCACTTCATGTAGTTTCCACTTCCTTTTCTTTGGTTAAAGATTTGAGTGCCAAGGTTTTTCTTTCAAGTTTTTTTGATTTTTCTCTTTGGAACCTCAATTTCTTCATTTCCTCATCCTTTTTTAAGGCTAACTCTTAAGTTAAGAGTTTGCCTATTAAAACATTCATATGAACCTTCCCAATCTCCAGATTGGACTCTTGGATGCTGCATACTTTTGCACCAAATTTATCTAATATAAAAGTTTTAAGGATTTTAGTATTTACCTCATAGTTGGTGAGAGTCCTTACAAATTTCATCATGTTTGTGATAATAGAAATGAGTCTATTTGTCATTTCAATGATGCTTTCATGATCTTTCATCATGAAAAGCTTCCATTCTTTCACATAGATTTCCAATCTACTTGATTTCATAAGTGTTGTGCCCTCATGATAGTTTTTTAGGGTCTTTCATATGGCATGAGTTGTTTGGCAATGTTGTACTCTTCCAATCTCTTCCATTGAGAGATAGCTTAGAAGACTTGCCATGGCTCTATTGTTCTTGTCATTTGACCTTCTATGGGCTTCAACCCACTCTTTTCTTAGAATGAGTTCTTCATTTCTATCCACTACTTTAGTGGGTGGCTTTCATTCTTTGACTACAACATCCCAAAGATCCACTACATCTGTATCAAGATAAATCTTCATCTTATACTTTCAATGAGTATAGTAGGATCCATCAAAGTAGGGTTTGAGGTGTGAGTGGATTCCCTTTTGTGTCATGATCTTTGCTCACCCAATTAAGGTTTGTTTATGAAACTTGGCTCTGATACAACTTGTTAGGATCAAGCACTTACCATTACACCAAAAGCCATAGTTGTTAGTGATGGCACAACTCTTTTTCCTTATACTTGCGTAGTAGCCAGCGCTACGATTCGAATGTACACCAGCGACAGGATGTTAGACTTAGCCCTTCAAGCCTCTATCCAACAACTTTGTGTCATAAAGTAGTCACTCAACTCCTGTTGGACACTCTCCATGCTCATTGTTGGGTCAGAATACAACTTCAACACATGTTGATTTTATTAAAATGCCCATTAGAACTAGCTATTAGAGAAAAATTTATCTAAACACTCCTCTTCTGACTTTCTCAATTTTTTAGTCACCAACTCCTTCAACAACTATTAGAGCTTCTCAATGCCTGTTGGAATTCATCATCAACTTTTGTTGAGATAAGGACAATGCCCGTTGAAGTTTCCAAAAGGATGTGAACTTGATGTTCTATTTTTCAAGTTTTTCTATAATGTTTCAATGGTTGTTGGCTTGCTTTCAATGCTTATTGAAAAAGATCTCAATGCCTATTACAAATATAAGGGTGCCCTATTAGAGAGTCCAGAACTTTTAGCTTTGCCTAGGATCATTTCCAATGCTCATTGGTGAAATGCCAATGATCGTGTCAATGCTTTGAGAGTTTTGTTCACATCAAGGCATTTGGTCTAATCCCTGTTATGAAAATACAATGCTTGTTGAGATATCGATGAGTGACGCTCCTTGCAAAACTGCAACACCTATTGTAAAAGTCAACTTACGAAGCTCAAGAATTTGAGTTATCCAATGCCTATTGATTCTTAAGAGAGTCGCTAGTTGAGAGGTCCAAAAGACTTTACTCACATTTGGGTGTCATGTTAATGCCTATTAAGAATCTTCAATGCTCGTTGATGAAGTCATAATGCTATTAAAATGCAGCAACACTCGTTGGCTTTGAATACTTGAAGTTTTTAACTAAACTCTTTTTCCAAAAGCCTTGGATCAAAAGATTGATGTACCTTCAAGATTTTACACATTAACTTAGATAAGAGTTAGCTTTTAGATATGTTTGTAATCATTAAAACAAGCTTGGTCCATTAACCTCATAAGCTTGGTTAAACATTCTTCCCCTTTTTTATGATGACAAACAATTCATCAAGGATAAATAATCTTGCAAGAAGTGAAAAATGCACATCATATAATCCTTACAACTAATAAACTATGTGATTCAATTTTAAGAGTGCATAAGTTATAATAGATCATGTTACTCCCCTTTTGTTTTAAGATTTTATGTATTCTTAGAACAAGTTATACATACCAAGTTCTTTTCAAAACAAATTCACACAAAAATCAAGTCACATGCATTACATTTTCCTTAGCCTACTTTCTCATATCTTCTCCCCCTGACTTACTTACTTATACTCTTGCTTTTCCTTGGTATTTCTCCCCCTTTGTCATTATCAAAAAACAGTACATAAGTATAGCAACAATAAGAGAAATGAAATCTCAAATAATAGTATAAGCAAATAGAGAAAACATTTATAACATTAAAGGAATGTTGTCCCTTACATCAACATTTTTTAGAAAATAATGATAAAAGAAATGAAATAAAGATGAAATATGCAACATGAGATGAAAAAGATGATTAGAGGTGAGGGTCCTAGGAATGGTTTTATGGTTTTTCCTTAGACTCTGTTACTGCATCTGACTTTGTTGGAGTAGTTGGAGTTCCAAGTGGCAAATTTAATCCAATTTAAGGTCTAGTTGACATCTTTCATATCCCTTTGAAGATTTAGTAAAGAGAGAGAGTAGAGGACTCAACCTATTGAACAACACTAAAGATGGTTGCCAGTTGATCAAGGACCTTTTGCTTAAAGTATGAGAGAGAAGTAACAGTAGTAGTAACAGTAGCAGGAGCACTAGTTCCAGTTTCTTCCACAACAGCAATCCCTACTTTTATGGCTTCCTCAACAGCCTCATCTTCTTGTTCTACTTCAGGCATTTCTCCTTATTCTATTATTCTCTTTATTAGGCCAGAGTTAAGCTTTTGAAGGATCCCTATGCTTAGCAACATCTTTCCGCAAAAGGATTCATTTATGTGGTAGTTTCTCCAACATAATGTTCCTTTTCCCACGTTCTTCTTGTGTTGAGGGAATAGGCTTTACATGCTTGGCAATCCTAGTTATGTAATGCCCTACCATGTACTCTTTCCCTTTGTCCACTTGACCATCTATACTTTGCATTAAGAATAGGGGTATGTTGATCCTTTGCTTGTTTTTCATGCACTAGAGATAAAATAAGTCTGTGATGATATAATTACCATTGGATTATGCTATGGTATTGATATTCCAAGTTATGAATCAGTGAGCTATCCTCAAGGCTTGGCTTTTTATCTTTAATGCTTTACTGTAATTATTATTGTAGTTACTCTTCCCATTCATGATTGACTTCCAAAATTGGTTTACATCCACTATGAAAGTGGGAGGATGTTCACTTATTCTAGCAGTTGTGGCATCGAAGCATTTCGCCAACTCATTTGGTCGTAGGGTGTATTTTTTCCTAAAAAGTTTGAAGTTAATCATACCTTCTTATGAAAATGCATGGCAATCACTTCCATAACTTCTAAGGTGGTAATAAATTCTATTATGAGCTCTAGATAGGAGAGATTTTTTATATGACAAAAGAGTTCTCACCCTATCCCAGTCATAAGTTCTTCCACTTATCTTGCGAATCCATACCCCTGTAAATCACCCCATTCAAAAATTTTACCTCCCCAAAAATGTCTTTTGAGGAGTTTGAGGGCCAATTCCTTCTCCATCTCCATTTTAAAGTGGAATTTTGAAGAATAAAAATGGTTTGCTCTGTTTCTGTCTCCTTCCATTTTCCCTTTGATTTTGGGACATATTTAGATTTCTTTGAGGATTAAGGTGCTGAGGATGGTTCATATGTCTTTTTCTTCTATTGTGCTAGCATTAATGCTAAGTTTTCCTCAGTTTCTAAGCTTGAGTAGGAGGGTTGAAGATTTTTCCTAGCTAATTACTTGTATCTCTTGGTTGATTCAACTTTGGGTGCCATTTGGTTTAGTGTTTGATGATTGATGCAAGTGAAAAGCAAAGCAAATAAAAGTAAATACAGAGAGAGAGAGAGAAAGAGAGAGAGGCAAAACACAATGAAAGCTAAAGTAAAACAACTTTAGGGTTTAGGGGGGGTTTAAATAGAAGTTTGAAAAGTTCCCTATTTCTTTAAAAAATATGACCATTGGGAGTGTTCAATGGTTATTGTGATTAAACCAACGACAGTTGGACATGACCGTTAGCTTGATCAAGTAAGTGTTCTTCATTCAATAATGGTGGTTACCCATAACGCCTATTGAGTGAAGAACAATGGTAGTTGGAAATTCACAATGAGCGTGGGGACATACAAAAGCTAAAATATGGAAATCACCAATAATACAACGGTCGTTGGCAAACTCGCAATGGTTATTGGCCATGTTTTTAAAAACAAAACTAAGTTTAAAATAAAATTTCCAAATAAATAAACATTTTAAAAATTTAGTTGATGTAAATTATTAACCAAACTTAATGATATAGTCATGAATTCAACTAATATGGGGACATTTAATCAAGATAATACACAATTAAAATCTTTAGCTTATAAAGTCTAACGACTTTAATGATAATCATTTCAAGCAAAAATCAAGCAATATATCAATCATCAACCAATCAATAATTAAACATGAATCATCAAGGATGAAAGAGAAGAACCTGTTGATGTTAACTCAATGCACTTCCATCAATCATTCCAAGTTCTTTTTTGGTGAATTGCATCCTTTCATCATAAAGAGGATTAGTGAAAATATTTGTCAATTGATGGTTAGTATCAACAAATTCTAATATAATATCACCACTATTAACATCATCCCTAAGAAAGTAATGTCTTATATCTATATGCTTACTCCTATAATATTGAATGGGATTTTTAGACAAGTTGGTTGCACTAGTTATCACATTTGATGGCCACTTGATTTGCAATAATCTTGCAATCAAAAATTTATTGCTTCATCCATAGGATTTGAGCACAATAAAGACTTGCTACCATATACTTAGCTTCAACAGTAGACAAAGCAACTAAATTTTTCTTTTTGCCACTCTAAGACACTAAAAATTCACCAAGTAATTGACATGTGCCTGAAGTGCTTTTTCTATCTAGGGTACATTCAACAAAATCAACATCTGAAAATGCATTTAACTCAAATGAAGAACTCTTAGGATATTAAAGTCTTAAGTTACAAGTACTAATAAGGTATTTGAGTATGTGTTTTATAGCATGCATATGAGACTACTTTAGATTAGACTAATATCTAGCATACAAACACACATTAAGCATAATGTCAGGCCTAGATGTTGTTTGATAGAGAAGACTACTAATCGTACATCTATATAGCTTTTGATCCATAACCTTAACATGTTCATCTGTGCTTAGCTTGATGTTCGTGCTCATTGGGGTTTTACATGGTTTGTTGTTCTTCATGCCAAATCTTTTGATTAGTTTCCCTATGTATTTGGCTTGGTTGATGAAGATTCCATCTGTGCTTAGCTTGATGTTCGTGCTCATTGGGGTTTTACATGGTTTGTTGTTCTTCATGCCAAATCTTTTGATTAGTTTCCCTATGTATTTGGCTTGGTTGATGAAGATTCCCTCTTTTCCATTTTTTGATTTGTAATCCAAGAAGGAACTTGAGTTCTCCCATCATACTCATCCCAAATTCACTTTTCATTTCCTATGGCTTATGCACATTATTCCCTTCTTTTCCAATATTCAGCTCACTCATGAGACTTGCAAGATCAATAATATCTTCTTTTATTCTTGAAGAAGTGGGGTCAGATTCATAAAAAATAACATGCATAGACTTATTAATAACAAGTGTTCTCTTATTAAAGACTCTATACCCTTTACCGGTAGTAGAGTATCCAAGGAAAATTCCTTCATCGGATTTACAGTCAAATTTGTTAAGGTTATCTTTATTATTTAGAATAAAACACTTGCAACCACAGACTCTAAAATATGCAATCTTGGGCTTCCTATTGTTCCATAACTCATAGGAGTTTTCTTTAATAAGGGCTTGACCAATACTCTATTTAAGACATAATAAGACGTGTTTACAAGTTTAGCCCATAAATACTTAGGAAGATTATACTCATTCAACATGGTCCTAGCCCTTTCTTGAAGAGTTCTATTCTTCCTTTCTACTACATTCTGTTGTGGTGTCCTAAGAGTTGAGAATGTGTGTGAAATACCATACTTGGCATAAAAGCTATGTAATTTATCATTTTAAAACTCTCCTCCATGGTCACTTCTAATTGAAGAGATTTTCAAATCCTTTTGGTTTTGAATTCTCTTGGCAAAGGTCTTAAATGCAACAAAATAAGAGTTCTTGTGTCGGAGGAGCACACCCAAGTGAACCTAGAGTAGTCATCTACTATGATAAATAGATAATGCATGCCTCCCAAGCTAGACACTCTAAAAGGTCTAAATAGATCCATGTGAAGCAATTGCAAGGGTCTACTTAAAGTTACCATATTTTTTGCTTTATATAAGGATTTTACCTATTTTTCTTTTTTCACATGATTCACAAACTCCTTCCTTTGCAAACTTGATTTATGGTAGACCTTTAACCAAGTTTTGCCTTTTTAGCCTGTTGAGGAGTTCCTTGCTAGCATGTCCTAGCCTTTTATGCTAGGTTCTACTTTCATTCACTATAGATACTAGACATTTTGCATCATGGTTAATGAAAGAATTTAAATCAATGACATAAATGTTATGAATTCTCCTATCAATGAATAAAATTTTATTGTTAGTTATCCTTGACACATAGCAAGCTTATGGTTCAAACATAACTCTAACGCCTTTGCCACAAAGCTGACTTACACTCAACAAATTATGTTTAAGTCCATCAATAAGCAAAACTTTATCAAGAATAGGTGAATCAACATCCTTACTAACTTTACCTATGCCAATGATCTTGGCATTCCCATTGTCCCCAAATGATACATTTCCAAGTCCTTCAAATTTCTCTAATTAAGTGAAGAACTCTTTTTCTCCTGTCATGTGCTTTGAACATCCACTGTCTAGATACCAGTCTTACTTTCCCACTTGGGATTTCTTGCACATCTATAAAAATAAAGAGAATCAAGTCTTAGGTACCCAAATCTTTATAGGTCCTTGGGGGTTAGTCCTAGTCGTCTGCTCATCATGCCTTCTACTAAGGCAATGGTGGAAAATGTGGCCATAAATACCAAAATAAAAGCATTCACATTGAAGTGCAGCAGTATCCTATTTCTAAGTGAAGCATGCACATGGTGTTTGTGAGATTTGTAACTCCTTTGAGCTAATTGTCTAAAAGTGTTTCTCATGTAAGGTGTATACCTATAGGCATGATTATGCCAATTCTTGTGCCTTTGGAGACTTTGACTTTTAGGCTTGTAAGAATAATACATGTAGGCATAGTTCGATTTAGAAGGAGCATGTCTCAGTTGTGTGTGAATAGGTTGAGACTTAGCCTTTGTACCATTAGTCTTAGCATTTGCCTTTTTGGGAACTTTTAGCATTTTCATTGGTTTAGGCATGCTAACTTTCTTAGCCTTGATAAAGACTTTCTTAGAAGTAGAAGGAGTAGTAGAGGTAGAAGCATTATATCCTAATCCATGTTTAATGGATGGGCTCATTTGAATTTCAAGGATGGAGTTTAGTTTCTCCTTTCCTTTTATGAATTTGCTGAAATTATCTCTGAGCTTAAAATTCTCAGTAGCTAGAGACTCAACCTCCTTAGCCAAAGTCTTTTAACTCTTAGCACAATCCTTTAAGGATTTGCTCTTATTCTTAAGAGTGGAGGTGCTAGACTTGAGAGTCTTAACTTTCATGGTTAGCTTGGTGATAATTGACTATAACTCATCTATAGAATAAGAATAAAAAGGATTTACCTTATTCTCACCATCGTTGTTACTATCGTTGTTAGAGAAATGCTCACTTCAGGATTCATATGATCTCTTCTCAATTGTTATGAGACATAGATAGGTTAGCTCTTGTCTGGTGTCCTCCTCATAGGTTCAAAGTCACTAGTGTCATCCCAGGTAGCCTTATACATTTTCTTATCTTTCTTAGAGGTGTATTTCTTGGTAGGAACTTTGCTCTTTTTTAGCTTAGGATAGTCAGACTTTATATGCCCTTCCTCATTGAATCCACAACAAATGAGTTGACTCTTACTACTTTTCTTCTTGTATCTCTATGCCATTTTGCTCTTTGAGAGTCATCTTTTTACTTTGTTTGTTATAAGGACAAGTTGCTCATCTTCACTGTTATTTTCATTATCACTAGAAGAAGATGTTAGCAAGCTAAAAGAATAAGGGGATTTAAAGTGTGCCTCTTTGGCTTTTAGGACCAAATCTTTCTTTCTCACTCCAAAGCTTTCAAATGTCTTCTAAAAAATGGTCTTATGGGCCAGTAGCTTTCAATGAGTTCATCCAATGATAGTACTTTCAACTTTTTAGCTTCCTTGATTGCTATCTTCTTAGCTTCCCACTTGTCCTTGGGAAAAGTTCTTAAGATCTTTGTAACCATATCTTCATTAGAGTAGGCCTTCCCAAGAGTTTTGAGAATGCCCACTATGTCAATGAACCTATTGTACATCTCAATAATGGATTCATTGGGCTGGTATATAAATGTTTCATACATGTAAGTATGCATTTGTATCTTTTTCTTTTTAACTTTGTTGGTGCCATCATGTTGAGTCTGCAAAGTGTCCTAAATTTCTTTAGTTGATGTGTACATTTATAACTTAGCATATTGAGATTTATTAATTGCACAGAAGAGAATGTGCATAGTTCGTCTATTTTTCAAGTTTGCCTTCTTCTCTTCAATTTAGGACTTGGGAATAAGAACATCTCTAACCAATTTGGTTGGAACTTCTCTTCCCTCTTTGATAATGTCCTATAGATTTATGGTTTCACTATCTAGAAAGATTTTCAAATGGTTTTTCTAATACCTGTAGTCATTTCCTTTGAAGAATGGTGGCTTGTGGTTTGATTGTGATTCCTCATGACTTGGCATGATCTTTACTCTGAGCACTTAAGCCTTGATAGAGAGGAAAGCACTGATACTAATTATTATCCCTTGGTGCCCTAGAAGGGGGGAGGGGGGTGAATAGGGCAATGGCAAGCAAAAACAATTAAAGTTATGTGCAAAAATAATGAGAAATCGAGACAGTCAATTTATAAAGGTTTGACACAATCCTACCTATGTCCACTCATATAGTCTTCCCACTAGAGCCTTTCACTAACCAGATAACTTCCACATGCTATCAATCACCTTTATAATAGCAGTTTCTAAATACTACCAAGCCATTACAAGTAGACTTACGGGTCCTACTAAAATCGTTTCCCAAAGTAGTTTACAGGTGCTACCTTAAACCTTTCACAAAAATGGTTTTGAAACTTCTAAGATCTCATAAACCAAAAACTTTCTTTGAAGAATTTACAACTTAAATATGAGAAAGAATATTCTTAAGTAATAAATAATAAATATTACAGTCATAAGAATTATTTGACTTAGTTGAGAGTCTTGAGAGATGTCTTAAAGCTTATTCTTCAACTATGTTTTGGAGATGACTTTTGTAATGACCAATATTCATATTTGCTCTAATACCAATAACTGTAACGACCGTGTTCATTTACAAAACTCATACTATTCATGTTTACAATTTGTAATGCTATAATCGGTACCTATCAGAGCACTCAACATCCAGGATTTACCCATCGGCCCCATGATGTCATACACACCGAGATTTGCACGTCTACCCTACGTATGCTTCAGCCCTCTCTGATACCAAAACTGTAACATCTAAATTCATTTGTCAAACGAATAACTGTGACATCCATTGTTCTCATTTGTAAATTAGCTTTGATACCACAAATTATAACGTCACAACATGGCTACAGCTGGTACCTATCAGAGCACTCAACATCCGGGATTTGCCCGTCGGCCCTGCGATGTCATACACACTGGGATTTACACATCTGCCCCGCGTGTTCTTGAACCCTCTGATACCACCAACTGTAACTATCATCTTCAATTGCAAATCATGGCATTTCACATTCGACATTGCATACACATTAAGGTTTATTCATCATACATATATAATCCCATATGTATTTAATGTGCACATGTGTTAACTAATGTTAGGACCAGTGACCATAACTAGTTCCTATCAAATGTATGTACATGACGTAAGGAGAGAGAGTTGGAATTTAGCTGACGACTTGTGTTCCATGTGTCTTTATGCAAGACTTATGCACCAAAATGTCCAAACTCTATGCTTTAGTATCTGAAAAATAATTGTGATTTGGTAAGTCGCAATTTAGTGAATAAAAACAATAATCAAATTCTCATGGCATAATCCATAATCAAATACCATCAAGATACATTGCAAGTATAACAATTGACTATGCAATTGCAAATGTAATAGCTTTGTTTTTGTCGTGATTTAGCAAGGCAAACATTGCTCCCGGGATATTCATGTGATTCATGTAACATATGATTTGGGACATATTGGTCCATCTTCCTATAATTTGCAAGTGTTTGACAAGTCGGTCACAAGGCCCCCTTTAGTCCTATATGCAAGTGCTTATTCACAATTGATATGCCAAGTAATTGTTAAGAGCATTTGATTCTCAGTTGGCTTGTATTCCTATGTAACATGTAACAATTCAATCATATATACATGTAATATAACATAATCATATTATTCCCATGTAACATGTAACAATTCAATCATATATACATGTAATAGAACATAATCATATCATACAATTATCACACACCTATTGAATCCTATTATGGTTTTTACTCACCTTATGATGTGACCAACCTTTACGGTAGGTTTGGTTCTCTCTCTGTGGCTTCCTCAAAGTTTTGAGACCCTATAATTTGATACATACATGGTTACAAGTATGTCAAAATGATTATGAATGCTTCGTGCATGATCCATGCAAGTGTACGTAGTGTTTGTACATATTTTCCTTATATGGCGGCCTGAACTTGCTACACGATCACAGCAATAACTCTAGATATACTGATCCAAATGACTTGATTCTTTTTTTTGTAACTTACTAGACACATAATGAGACAACATATTCAAATTTCAGGCTAATATCATATACACATAAAATGTAGTGAATTTTTAAGTTATGCCCTATTGCAGTGTCCTCTCAGTCTAAGTAGGTCTTACTCTCTTAGGTGTATCTCAAATTGTAAAAATCCAATTACAATAATATTCTATCATCAGTTACAAAACATATAAATGAACATTTTTCATGTTCTACTCATTGATCAGTTCAGTCTATAAGGTCACCGAAACAAAAGACCAATCTTGGGGCAAGTAGGTTCATAACATGTTGACAACCAGTCATGATAAAGGGATAATATCTCAGCAACCATACTGAATTTGGCAACAATATTTCACAAGAATGTATATCAGACATAAATATAAAACTTTCAAGTTTGGACCATCATCAAATTTTGAGTCTATGGTCATCAAATTCTTGGAAAACCGAATTAAAAGAAAGGTGGCGTGTCATCCGATTATATAGTCAGTCCAAATCAATGAGCCATATCTCTTTCCACACAGAAAATTAATCAAGACTTCTTAACAATTATTTAGAGGGAATATAACCCTACAAGTTTCATGTTTTTCACTCTAACAAAATCAGAACATAAGGCCATCAAAATATAAGAAAACATAAGACTGAGATCATCTCAGTTCAGATTTGACCTAGTCCTACTGAAGGGGTCATATCTCTTCACACACACAAAATCAAGTAAAACTGTTTCATATGCATTTATATGAGACATGAGGCTATAATTTTTATGTTTTTCACTTTCCCTAATTCCTTTTCTATGGTTATGAAATCGTGGGTGAAAAATTCTGTTCTAACAGTAAAATCAACAGAATCAGCTCTTGTTCTCTTGGATTACAACTTCCATCCAAGAGCTCTACCTCAATTACTCCATAATTCTCACTAACCATGCATGATTAACATGTGATGAGAGGTTAATTTCAGTTGAGAAGAAGATAAATTACTTACCTATTGTCCCAGAATTGGAAAACCTTAGGCAGCCCACACTTTTTCCTCTCCTTCTTCTTCTTCTTCTTCCTTTCTTCCTTTCTTTCTTTCTTCCTTGGCTCTCTCTCTCTTTCATCTAGTGTATTTTGACCTTATCTCCTTTTTTACCAGCCCATAATGGCAGATAATTATAATTTGTATTCTTACTCTAATAGGACAAAAGATTGGTGGCTTGTTCCTATTGGTTGAAAGTT
>CATIWR010379207.1:0-50033 GCA_949677035.1 Omphalea diandra
GTGGGTGGCTTCCATTCCTTGATGACCACATCTATGTCAAGATAGATCTCTATCCTATACTTCCAATAAGTATAGTCTGTTCCATCAAAGTAAGGCTTGAGTTGTGAGTGGATTTCCTCTTGTGCCATGATCTTTGTTCACCTAATGAAGGTTTGATTGTGAAGCTTGACTTTGATACCACTTGTTGGCCTTATGCACCAAGAAGGGGGGAGAGGGGTTGAATTGGTATATAAAAATTAAGATTGGAAAAAGAGAAGAGAAATGAGATGAGAGGAAACACAAGGTTTATAGTGGTTCGGGTATAATCAATCCTACGTCCAGTCCCCAATTCTTAGAAATCGGGTATTCCCATTATCTTTCAAAGGTGTTTTCAAGCTTACAACAAACTTTTACACTTATGTTTTGAAGGCTCACACAACAACCTATACACTTGTGTTTTGAGGCTTACACAACAACCTATACACTTGTGTTTTGACAAGCTCACACAACAACCTCTCTTAGTGCTTTGACAGGCTCACACTATAACCTATTACAAATGGTGTTTATGCTCACACCCAATAATGACTTAAAGAATAGAAAAAAGTGAGTGACAAAATTGCAAGAGTTTAGGTATAAAGTTATTAATTCTTTTGCATTTACATCTGTTTGGTGAGGTATTTATAGCCTCTACCCACCAAAGAGATGTTGCAATAAAATTGGTACAAAATCATCAAAGTGTGCTAGACATATTTTCGCATTAAATACTTGTCAGTTTTTATTCGCGGTCGCTGCTACTCATTCGAGGTTGCAAATTCCAAATTCCATAAGGAAAACCCTGTTTGTATCTAACAGCTAGTCCACATGGCAGCTTCTGATTAGTTTTCCAGGAAAATATAGTCATTGTCTTTCACCTGCTCTCAAAAGTAGCTGTCACAATTTTTCTTGTACAGGACACGAATTCATCTGCCAAAAGTGTTCATCTTCTTCTTTTGGGTTCGCAATCGCTACCAACAAGTTCCCATCGCGATTTTTGACTTTCAATGGTTACCTGGGACACTTGTCAAGTTGTGAATGACTCCGCGATTTCGTCTGTCTGATTTTCTAGCAAGTCTTCTCATCGATCGCCGTCGCGAATCTTAGATTGCGGTTGTGATTTAGAAGTTACTTCACATTTTTTGAAGACTAAGATTTTTATCAAACTTCTAACTTAGACTAACAATTGCAAAAAAACACTAAATTGAAACATTAGAATTGATTAATCCCCTTTATCAAGATCAAAAGAAGTCCAAGATTTAGGGTTAACTACCTTAGTCCATCACTTTTTAAGATAAAAGAACAATTATTTAGTATTGTTAAATAATATTTATTTATTATAATAAAATATATTATTATAATATTATTTTATTATTATTATATTATATTAATTGTAAAAATAAATTATATTAAATATATTATTTAATAAAATTCTTTTTATTATATATTATAATTATATTTCATATTGAATTGATAATTTTGTTTTATATATTTTTTTGTGTAAATTAATTAATATATAATTATATTAAAAGCATAATAGCAATCTAAGTTAATTTATTTGAATTGTCTATGTATGAACCAAACACGTTAATTTTAAATTTTTATCTAAGTAAAAGAATTTTACATTCTTGAAATTTTTTATCTAGAAATTTACTCGAAGAAAAGTGGATTCCAAATATAATTATTAAATTCAAACAACCACTACTTTTAGGTTTTTTTTTTTTTTTGACTTCCCGCAAAGAATTGTTTTTTTTTTAAAATATGACAGTAAATTTTTCTAATTTTTTATTTAGACTTTTTTTTATAACAATTTTCTTATTTAAAGTTTTCTTTGATATATAGTTTTTTGTATTTAGAAATTTTTAATATGACAAATTTCTATTTATAATATAAAATAATGACATATAATGTGACAATATTTTTAATTGACATGACAAATTTTTATCATGTAAAATAATAATACATGACCATCTTATACACAATTATTTGATAAAAGACAATTATTTAAAATTAGCTCTGAAATTAAAATTAATAATATATATTAATTAGATAAACATCTACAAAGTAGTTGGACAAAATTGTGCTCAAAGCCTTCCAATGGATTCTTATATTCCTCTAGCCATCAATTTCTGGACATGCATAATGACCTCCCATGGAGATAGCGAAAGATTTTCCATTGAAACATACTCTGCATAATAGTGAGGCAGGGCGCTGAAATGGAGGAGAAATGTCCCAAAGAGGGCGGCAAAACATGTTGAAGATACGAATCACGCAAACGGGAAAACTAAGTACCAGGAATAAAATAAAGCGAAGCCTCCTAGGTGTTCTTTTGGCGACATGGCCAGTGGCACTTTCCTGACGCTCTTGATGATTAAACTAATGAAGATTTGAAAATATGTGAGAACTAATTTGTGGTTAATGGAATTCCAGTTGATAAAGCTAGTGAGAAACCATGTTAAGCAAGACTACGAATCACATCGGGAAGGCAAGGAGTGATTAGCATTTTAGCCATATTCAACCTGATGTGAATATTATATATAGATTGCATGTGTTGTTCTTGCTGTTTGCAGTATAATATAATTACTTTTTTGGCTTCCACTAAGAAAAAAAAAATTTACATGCAGTACTCAAACCTAGACGAAATCAGTCAAACTTACAGTTCTAAGGAGCCAGTGACCAGCCAAAAATATATAGGGCAAAAGATCATAACAGCTTCGATGTCAAAATGTTTAAATATCTAATTGCACCACTACCCTCATCAGCTGCAACTTCTACCGAAATGATTCAAGATGCACATACGCAATGATGATGATGATAATAATACATAGCCAAGACTTTTCAAGTCAAATGTGCAGGACTAACCTCTTAAAATTACAGCATATCAAGCAAACAAAGCCAGATTTTTACTATCACATCAAATGTAAGATTCTCACAAACTAACATCATCTGTAAATTGAAAAGCTTTCCATCTGTCGCGTCCCTGAGGGAGTTATGCAACGCTGTTTTTTCACAAAATGCATTACAAAGATATCTAGTCTCTCCAAAAAAGTAAAACAAATAAAGAATCAATTGTTAGCTGTGTGCTAAAAAAAAATAAAACAAAGAGGATCATGCAGCAAGTAAAATCATATTTGCAAACTGTGAATGAAACTAACAATTCTAGTAGAATCTTACAAGGAGAAATTTATTATGAACCGCATTCATTGTGCAGTCCACTGAAGAATACCCTTCTTCTAAAGACAGACCATTGCATGCCTAAGATGCTATTCACTAAACAGACATAAGTCCATAGATTGCTTAATGGTTACTCTGCTATGAGTAAGCCTCAAAATGCAATGCGAATGAATAAATTGGTCCCACAAAAAATAAGTGCTGGTTAAAAGAGAACATTGTAAGGAACTAGTACAAACACAACCATTTCCCAAAATATTAGTTGAAACAATTTAAGTTTGAGAACTTGTACACACTACCCAATATCAAGTATCATTGACAGTACACAGATGAAAATTTACGACCCTATACTATTTTAACTTTGAAAGTCCAAAAATATAATGCATAAAAAAGAAAATAAAGAGGACACACATCGAACAGTCACATTGATCACCATAACTGCCAAAATAATAAGAGAACCGATTATTAAAGCAATGATCAGGTTTCTACCTCAATCGCCCCAATGTTCAGACACAGCAACTTTCTTCAATTGCTATTTAAATCAATCACAATTCAAATTCATCTTCAAGCTTCAACTGCTCAGCTGCAGCCTCCTCTTCCTCATCATCAATCACAAAATATGGATTATGTGCCTCAGGCTTAAACTTAAGCCCAGTAAACACGTAAAACGCCAATGTAGCCAACTCCCCAGCCACCACACTAGTCCACAGATACTTGTACGAAGTAATAGTCTCCAACGCATAAACCACTACACGAGTAAAATAAACATAGCAAATAACCACAATGTAATACTGCCTAAACAGAGTCAATTTCATCAAATTGACAGCAGCCTTCCCATCTGTCCTAGCAGCCTCACGCAAGTTCTTAATAGACCAAACAATGGGGAACAAAACAGCACAGCAGCACACAACATCAACAAGCAAAAAAACCTGTTTCCAGGTGATCCAATCCTGCCCAAAAGGCCCTGTCTCATCAATCACAACCTGAGCAATATTGGCCACAACCTGTAGCGGAATCACTATCATCAATACCTTCTTCTCCTTGTCCTGCAAGTACGGCTTCAAAAACGACCATCCGGTCCCAATCAGCACAATCAAAGTAAACAAAGTGATCCCTTTCAAGAAACTGAATATATAAAACAAGACATCCCACCCATGAGCACTACCAGTCCTCTTTATATAAGACTTATCCTCGGCTTCACATAATAAATTCAGGGCCTTCATAATAACCACAGCAAGCATAAAGAAATGAATTCTAAAAACAGTGAGTCGTTTCTTATACAGCACGTAGATCCATAGCCCGGCGAGAATAAAGTAAATTAGAGAGAACAAGAAGTAAATCCTTGGGAGGATAGTCTTGCCGGCCGAGAGATAATCACGGCTGCCGTTACGGTCGATGTTGTACATGGCGGAGTTAACGTCCATGGAGATCTTGACGGAGCTCAAGCAATTAGCGAAAACGAGAGTGTATCGATCGGCGTCGTTTTGGGGAAAGATAACAGAGAAGTTAGTTTGACCGTTTTGGAGCGTGTTGAAGGTGTGAACGTGCTTGATCAGGTCGGATTGGAGAGCGCACGTGATCTCGCCGTCCTCGAGCTGCTGGAGCACGTGGAGCCAGGAGTCTTGAGTGCAGAGGAAGAATCCAACCCGGGAGAGGTCGAGATCCGGGTTTGGGTTTGACAGGTCGATGCGAGACACGTTGAGCTCGAGTTGACCCTTGTGGCCGAAACCGAACTCGTTGAAGGGGATAATCGGGCGGGCATCGGATCGGATATCGGAGTATCGGATCTCCGCGAGACAAATAGAAAACAAAAGAGAAGCTAATGAAAGGAAGAGCAAACAGCGAGCCATGGATCTGAGAGACGACGGAGACAACCGATTCTCAGATCTGAGCTGTTTTGGAGGAAATGGAGATGATGACAGCAGAGCGGAACAAATTGGTGCAGGGCCAGTAGTGCACGTGAGGAAGTAAACGGAAGAATAGAACAACACCTATCTAATCGAGGTAAATGATATAAAATGGGATGAGATTCCGATATCGGGTGAGGGGATGCTGCCGCTGTATTTACCGACTTGCCATGCAAATGGGTTTTGTTTGCTTTGTTGGTTGGGTTGGAAATTAAAGGTCATGGAAGGTCAGCCTGCGTTGATTTATAGTTATTTTTTTCAAAAAAAAATTATGATCAATTTAATTTAATCACCTATAGCGTGCATTTTCATGTTTGTCTTTCTTATACAAAATTTTTAAAAATTGAATCCATCAATAATAAAATTAAAAATTGATTGATTGTTTTATTAAATAACGTAAAATCAAATTAAACGAAAAAATTATAATTAATTGAAGTAAAATGAATTCGATTTTTTAAAAAATTACATCATTTCTAGCCTTTAATTGAAAAAAGAGCAAGTTTCAAACACCTTTCATCTTTCAAAGTTTAAACTCAATCTTCATAAATACTTAGTACTTAATCCATCGCCACAATTTACATGCAATATACACCAGCGAACATCTTCAATCTTCTCTTTCTTAGCAATTTAATTACTCACTAAACTAATTTGCGGGTGAATTACTCCAATCATTTCCTAAAAGCCATATTTAGCTTTCAAGAGTGCTCATTAGCTCACTACTTCTCACAACTACTTCACCATTAAGGAGGCTCATCAACTCACTGCTATGCATGACTACAAGCTTTATCATCTACATTCATAGTTAGATTAAGGCACACTTGCTTTATGTATGTGTACACAAATACCTTTCATCATCTCTTACATAATTTCTTCTTATTGTTGCACTTTGTTTAGATTATATGGTATGTTATATAATTTGATTGAGCTATTGTAGACTAAGAAAAACTTACAAATGACTGATAAAATAACCGAAGAAAAAAAAATAAAAGGCTACAATTGTGCAAAAGAGATATATGACATTTTTGAAATTTACTATTTATATTTAAATGTTTAATAATCAATAATATCTATGTAAAAATAGTTGAAAAGAATTAAAAGATATAGAGATGTAAATAGATTCAAAGTGTAGGGAATATACGATAACTAAGTCAATTAAATAATTGGACTAGCTCAATATAATTTTACCTAATAAGGTCATAACAAGATTTTTATTTCTATAAGACAAGTAAGAATCTTGTTCTCCCCCTATAAATAGAGTTTATATAAGGTAAGTACTAAGACTAATATTTTATTCAATATATTTTCTCTTTGAGTCTCATACTGAGTTAAATATCAAAGTGGGAGTTTGAAAATACTCCAAATTACCCTTTAATCTTATTATTTTTACAAGTACCTACAATTTCAAAAGGATTTTATCATTTATGAAAATCAGATTGACCACTTCAATAATACTATTATAAATCAACCTTAAAAAAGAAGAATAATTTTCATATATAGAAGAAGCCATAGCTCTATAAAAGAAGAATTAAAAATCTCAATGAAAGTAAAATATAAATTTGTAAGGTAAATATAATTTCATATTTATTAAAATAAAAAATAAATAAAATAAAAAAGAAAATAATGAAATCATAGGACTATTATTGACATTTTAGCTAATTGAGAAAAACTTCAAGAAAAAGAAAAAGAGTGAAGAGAAAAGATACGTAAGTTTAATTATATATATATATATATATACACACACACACACACAATAATCCTTAGTTTAGCTTGTTGCTTAAATAATGTTAAAAATAAATTATCTAGAAATAAATGACAGATTTTAATTTTGTGAATGTAAAATTTATATATGTCCTTAATACCAAAAATTATATTTATTAAAACTTTTTATATATAGGTTGAATGTTCTATCTTACTATTCATTTGGTTTAATGATTTTTTTATTTGTTTAATGTTTATTCGTATCATGCATTGAGATCTTCTATATTTATGTTTAAAAAATTTGAATCACTAAATTCCAAATTAATAGTTAATACTTATTTTTATTAATAACAGGTCACCTTTTGAAAATTTTTAATTTTATTTTAAAAAATAACAATCATTAAATTTGAAATAAATAATTAAAATCTACAAGCATAACTAATCACGCTTGCCCAAAGAGATCCAAATCCAGCGCGCCATATATGCCATGTATGAATCGTACACTTCCATCGGTGATACTTCGCTTGATTATTTTTTTTAGATGACTTTTTTACAATTTTTATTTGATTGTATGAAAAATATTTAGAAAGGAGAATTCTCAGAATATGAATCCTTAAAATTAAATTATGAGCCAATTGATGGCTTAATGTTTAGATTATAATGGGAGACAATGGAATACAGAAGATTGCGGAATCAGGCAAAGCTTGGGAGAGCTTCCACAAATGAGCACTATGAATCTTTGATTTATCGAGCAAAGAAGAACGAACGCGAATAGAAATTATTTATTAGGTTCTTCTTAGGTAATTTGCATGCTGGATTTAGTATCCTTTCTCTTCAAGTGGGCTCTTTTGTTCACTGGATTGGTCTACCATAAACCATATACTCATGATATATATGGTATTAACACCAAGTAATAAATGGAACCATCATTTGTTTTCGAACCCAAATAAGAGAGCACTTTTGTGTTTAAGAATCTAGAACAAAAATAGTAGTTTTCTTCAATGGACTCATCATTTAATTGAACCTGAATATGATTAAGTTTAATCAATTTTGGCTTGCAAGTTGCAAGTGTACATATATATACTTCAGCATTACTTTGAAGGATACTGATCATAGGCTGATGCAGTGATAACTACGATGTTATTAATTTTTGGCCGAGAAGAAAGCAAGAGCACCAACGAATGGAGCATTAATGTATGTAGCAGGCTCGGATTGCTGATAGTTATTTCGATCATCTGCAAAATTGTCTCGATTATCAGGACCACCTACTATGGCTCCAACAAGGACATTTGGATTAGATGAACTTGAGTAGAGGTATTGGAATCCATCATTGCATGAAATCCTATCTGGGTGTGCATGTATGGATGGTACAGAGGAACCCCTGTGATGCACATGCTGAGGATATTTGTTTCCAAACCCCACCATGTAAGACATCTTTGCTGGATTATCACCTAATATGTAGTCAACCTGCTTCTTTGCATGTGATATCAGTGACTCAGCTGTCAAAGTTGAACCCCCACATGTCACAGTTCCTCCATTTGAGCTAAGATAATTGGCATATGTGAGGAGAAGGAAAGTTGTGGAAGTTACGTACTGCAGATTGCTTTCACTTGCTTTATAGAGAAGCCCCCCTGCATTAGGAAACAATACCATCATTAGGGAGCTTGGATTTTTGAATAGGAAACTATTAGCAATTATTTTTCTTTTTTATATAGTCAGAGTACTTTAGCTTTTGCATCAATTTGATCTTTGAATGATCTTAAGAGTGCACTCTCACACCAACTTGATGTATTCAAAATATTAATTTCTCCTAGTGCTGGTCCCAAGGATTGAGTCCATGTAGAAGGAGCAAACTTCCTTAACCAGTTGGTCCGATCTTGAGTTAAATGTTAATGATTATATGCCACTCACCAGGGGTATATTGGGCCTGGCAAGTTGAAGTTCCTGGAATTAGAGAGCATATATAGTTGTCTGAATGTGCTTTAAATAACTGAAATTCTTGTGTACTTTTCTCCAAGAATCCCTGTTGAAAATCTTCATAGGGTTACGTCTGAACTCTTCAGATTTCACTCTAGTAAAGCAGGAGTTAAGTTATAATATGTGACCTTAGAAAGAAGAATCTTTGTCCCAGGTCGCTTGTCGTCCCAGCCGAAGGAATAATCATCATCATCAGCACCCATGATATGACTATTTGATTGGATGTAAGCTAGATACGAGCCGTTCTGTGAGGCTCTATGCATCCAGGATGCACCCCAAAGAAGCTCATCCTAAATAGAGTAGTTCGTCTCAGGTTAGGAATTGCCAATAATTTCAAGAAAAATGAGAACACAAGAAAATAGATTATCTTTACCTTGTACCCTGAATAGGAGCAGTAAAATGGGCAGACTGCTGAACTGAGAGAGTCACTGTAAGAACCTCTATACTTGTCAGCGAAATCAAATACCTGCATAATCCCAGGAAGAGTTCTTGTTAAAGGACTTTGTGAAAGCAGGAGATTGATTGATATGGATGGTTTTTTGTGGATTCTTACTTTCATTGCTGTTTGAAGCAATTTGGAAGAATAAGAAGGGTCAGAATCTCTGAAAACAATAGAAGCAGCAGCCAATGCAGCAGCTGTCTCAGCAGCTACATCGGATCCTGGGTTTTGAGCGGTTACTTTGTACACATTGCGTGGTGTGTCCATGTCTTCAGGCCTCTCCCAGCACTTATGATCCACGTTTGGATCTCCAACCTGAATCATCCAGCGCCCACATTAGCTTTTGTTATAATTTGTCATAGAAGAGCTTCATATTCTTGATATATTGTAGTCTTTTTAATTCTTGAACCTTTAATATTTATCAAATAAGTGTGATTCTTTTTTTGGCTTTTTGTAATCCTATGTGGGTTCCATTTTTCTGAGTTATGTACTCACTTGAACATATAAGGTGCCAGGGGTGGCAGTGGCTGCTTTTAAAAGGTAATCAGTGCTCCAACGAATGGCAGCTTTGACATTCTCAATCTGGTTGTTCATTGAGGACCCAAATTCAATTACACTCCATGCCAACAATGTAGTAGTAAAGGCCATTGGAAACCCAAATTTCATATTATCTCCTGCATCATGATATCCACCAACTAGGTTCACCTGAAATCCCAAAAAAAAAAAAAAAAAAAAAGGACCATTTATCAATACTTGAATTCTATAACCACAATAATGAATAAACGTTTGTACTAGAGGTGGAAATACATGGTAACTGGAGCCATCGGACAATCCAGAGTTGCCCCTCCATGTGAGCCTCTGGTTAGATGGCAATACGCCTGACCGCTGACCCTCAAAAAAGAGGATGGATTTTCCAAGAGCATCGGCATAATCTTGAGAAGTAAAGGCAGAGCATAATAAGCTAAATGAACAAAGAGTAATGAGAAGAATATGTGTCACTAACAAAAACTTAGCAGCAAGAGCCATTCTATTGTTACTCTTAACTATAGTACTCTAGTTAATTAGTAATTAACTAGTCGTATACTTGTAGAGGGCTCAAGGACTTGTGGCCAATTTATATAGAGGCGGATCCTTTGGGGGGGGTGTTTCGTTGTTGGTTGTTAATAGTGACAAAAGACAATAAACGGATTTCAATTCATGCAACTCACGGGATCAACTGCGTAAATTTGGACGTTTAGCTGTGGGGACAAGATGAACAACATTGAAGGAAGCGGCTTAACTTTATCCAAAATTGGACGACATGGTAACCTGAAAGTCATTGATAGACAGAAAAAGACCTAACTTGGGACACCGTTGATAATTCTCGTGTATTATGGTAATAGCAATTGCTTAAGTAATGCATGTTAGGTTAAGTAGAAAGCTTTTGAGTTCAAATCTGATAGAAAGATTATTAAAAAAAAAAAAAAAATCATGAATCCGTATCAAATAAAAAGGGGAAAAAATATTAGATAAAATCTAAAAATCTCTTCATGCAAAAATTATTTAAAAAATATATCAATTATTGTTAAGATTAAAAATTCTGCATAGAAAAAGTGTATAAAATATAAATGATATATAATAGTTTAAATTTAACTATCTAATTAATTAGTTCTAATCTTTTAATAATGATGGATCCAAACTCATTTTAACTCAATCATTTTCAGAATTAACATCCACTTAATTTCTGTCACTTTACCCTTTATTTAATAGTTTGGACTTATCTATATAATTGGTTAGTTATAATCTTTTAGTAATATTGACCCAAACTCATTAAACTCATTTTTTTCTCAATTTTAATCTCTACTCAATTTTTATTTTTCATCTCTACCCCCTTCAATTCAATTTCTATTTTCCTAATAATCATCATAATTTTTATTTATCACCTCTACCTCCTTCAATTCAATTTCTATTTTCCTAATAATTATCAACGTTATTAGGGGAGAAAGAGGGTGACTGTTAGACTTATACACCAAAATCTTGAAAGCTGCGGAAATTAAGTTAAGAAAAAAGATTAAAAAGTAAATGGCTAGCCACATCATGCGCATTCTTCAACTTTGGATACCGTAATTAATGGCAGAGTATGGAGTGTGGTATTGGATTGTATAGGATAGAGATTTTGTCATTTAGAAATGAAGTCACGGACAAGTATAGAGTTAAAAATTGCTCACAGGAGCATTAAAAGCAAGGTGGAGGCTACTGTTACTGATACTGTGATGTGTTAGCCAATAGCTACGATTTGCATCAACAGTTTTATCAGTCAAAGCCTTAAATGAAGCCTTGCAACCATAATAATTCCTCAAGTCATGTGATTGGAATTAACATAAAGGCCAAGACGTTGCGTATCACATGGTTAGTCATGGATTTTGAATTTTCTGGGTCGGAAATCCTCATTTTCTTTGCCCCTGATTTTTGGATTTCTGTGAGACCACGAGCAGCCTAAATATTAGACTTCTCGAAGGAAATCTTTTGTTGGTTAATTTGGTTTCTCTCAATGTGGATACAACTTTCAAAAGAAATTTAAAATATTTCAATGTCTTTGATCATCGACTGTACTTAAGTGGTGTAGCATTTGATAAAAGACGTAAATTCTGGTGCAACTCTCATTTCTTCTATTGAATAAAAACATGAAGGGAGCCATTCTATTAGGAGGAGCATATTCTGAAATTCTATGACTTTAGATTACTCCAATCTCTGTGCTACATATGTCAGTTAGGAAGTGAATTATTAGTAACAAAATGACAATTTGTTAGATAATTGCTAATTGCTATGTTTATTGTCTAATTGACCAAGAAAGCATACATGCTCAAATGTTGCTTTACGTTCTTAGCCCTAGTGATCTTACCAACGCGAATCTGGATTTGTCATGTACTCAAAACTAATAACAGCATATCCATTTCAGAAATAAGGTTGCTCCTTTTGAACATATAGATTACTTAGCTAAAATTAGATTTGAATAACAATTTTGATTTTTTTTTTTTTGGATGTTTAGAATGTTAAAAAATACTGAAACAAAAAGCTGCTCCAAGACGTGTATGAATCTGATTTTCCTAAAAATAATATTTGCAATGTGCAATTTGTCTTTAGGATAAAATGAAGATATGTGTTATTATATGGTATTTCATAGAATTGAGTGACATCAAAAGTTAATTCTTACAAATTTTTTGCTTTGAGTGACATCAAAAGTTAATTCTTACAAAAAACTAACATTGATATTAATGACAACAATAATGTCTATTTGAATTAACAAACATGTCTTTTGTTTGAATAGTAATGTTTTTTGGTAGTGATCATGTCTTTTGAATTAACAGACATGTTTCTTGCTTGAATAGTCATGTCTTTTATAAAAAGATATGTTTGTTCCTTGCCAATAATTACATTTTTTGTTTAAAAGATGTCTCTTTATTTTGAAAATATATAACAATCCCTGTGATTTTCAAAATATAATCTAAACATTCATCCAATCGACAATTCTGTAAATTATGTGCATAAATAAAGGCATCTTACGATTTGAACCAATACTTGGAGAAAGTTCAATACAACAAATCTGAATAATATGGTAGATAAAACTTTGAAACAACTATTCTTATTAATAAGTTGTAGAAACATTTCACAAAAATAATTTGATATACCATTACATATATACTGATAAAGGACACACTATAGTCCTTTTGTTCATATCCTTTGTGAGTATATAGAGCCAAACCCTTTAAACTTCTTGAAGCCGCCACACTTCACACTCATATTGGTGGATTTATTTGAAGTGCCTCTGCAATTTTGATACTTTGACTAAATGTCTATAGATCCATTAAGAGATTTTAACTCACCCTTCCTTTTCAATGCAGATCCTAAGCATTATTAACCTCAAGATGTAATAAAATTTTGATATAGTGCTTCCAATCACTCTAATGATGTACTTTAACTTTTTGAACTTGAGACTTAGTGTAATACTAAGCATCAAGTTGAGTTTCCATCAATGATGATTTGAAAAAATGGGCTTGAGACTTATCCTTCTTGATGTTTTATTTACCATGTCCATTGGCAATGCCTTTGTTAATGGATCAACTAAATTTTGACTTGATTGCATAAATCTATTATGATCACTCCATTAGAAATTAAATCTCTAACATAACTATGTCTAAGTCCAATATGTATAGAATTTCTGTTGTAAACATGGTTATAAGCTTTTGATTGTGTTGCTTCACTATCACAATGAATAGATATTGGTGCAATCAGTTTTGGCCATAATGGTATTTCATACAATAAATCATATAGTCATTATTGTTCTTTACTTGCAGAAGCTAGTGCTATAAATTCAAAAGCCATAATGGAATTTGTTATACATGTCTGCTTCTAGGAACCTGAAGATACTGCACCACCTCCAAGCATAAACACCTAACCCCTAGTGCTAACATGATTTTCACGATCAGTAATCCAACTTGCATATGAATATCCTTCTAATACTGAAGGATAGCCATTATAGTTTATGCCATAATTCATTATTTTCTTCAAATACTTCAAGACTATTGATAGCATACCAATGCAAGTTACTTGGATTACTTGTGTACCTATTTAGCTTTCCAACTGCAAAAGCTATATCAAGTCCGATACATGTCATGCATACATTAAACAACCAATCACTTTGGCATATTCTAATTATGATATCGATTCTTCCTTATTTTGTTGCTAATTTGATGTTGGGATCAAAGGCAATAAAAGCAAGATTACAATTTGAATGATTAAACTTCTTGAGAATTTTCTCAATATAATGAGACTGAGTAAGAGTTATGTCATTATTGTCTCTCAAGATCCTGATCCCAAGAATAACATCTGCCACTTCCATATCTTTCATGGCAAAATTGTTTAATAAGAAATTTTTAGTATCCTTAACTTGTTTCAAGTCAGTACCAAAAATCAACATGTCATCAATATAAAGACATATTATGACACCATCACCACCATTAAACTTACTATAAATACGCTTATTAGATTGATTAATTTTAAAATTATTAGCAAGTATTATTTGATCAAACTTCTAGTGTCATTGTTTTGGTGCTTGTTTTAGTCCATATAAAGACTTAATGAGCTTGCACACCTTCTTTTAATCCCTCAGGTTGTTGCATATAGAGTTCTTCTTATAATTCTCCATTTAAAAATATTGTTTTCATATCTATTTGATGAATGACCATTTTATGAATGGAAACTAATGCAATTAGCACTCTTATTATAGTTATTCTAGCTACTGGAGAATAAGTATCAAAGTAGTTGATGCCTTGCTTTTGTGTAAAACCTTTTGCCATTAATCTGGCTTTAAATTTATCAATGGTCCCATTCTTTCATTTTCTTTTTAAAGATCCACTTGCATCCTATTGGTTTAGAACCTAGTGGGAGGTCAACCAATTTCCAAGTATTATTTCCCATTATTAAGTCCATCTCATCATTAATTGTTTCTTTTTAGAAAGTTACATCTTGTAATTTCATAGCTTCTTCAAATGCTTGAGGATCACTTTATGTATTATAATAGTGTGAAATTTGATCACTAACTATATCTCTTGTTCCTTCCACTAGGAACATAAAAAATTCTTCTTCATACCTTATTGGTTATCTCTTTATTCTTTTACTCCTTCAAAGTTCAATAACTTATTCTTTATTGTCCACGTCTTTCTCCCCTTCATCTAAGTTTGAACTATTTTGTTTTGAAATTTTATCATTAAATCTAAGAATCGACTTAAACCTTTGTTCATCAAATATGACATCACGTGATTCAATCATTATATTGAATGGTATTAAATCATTAGTTTTATAACCATAAATATGTATGCCTTGTTGTCATGTGCATATCCTAAGAAAATGCACTCAATTCTTCTTTCACCTAGCTTTTTCCTTCTGGGTTCATGTATTTTTACTATAGCACGACATCCCCAAACTCTAAACTCAAGTCTGGCTTCCTTTTATTTCAGAATCTATATGGGGTTGTATTGCTCTTTTTATTAGGAACTTTATTTAAAATGTGGCATGTTGTAAGCATTGCTTCAGCCCAAAATCTATAGCTCAAACAAAAATTAGACATCGTAGCATTTACCAATTTAGTTAGCACTCGATTTTTTGTTCTGCTACACCATTTTGTTGTGGTGTATATGGAGCAGTAGTTTTATGAACTATCCACGTGGATTCAAAACATGAAGGATTATAATATTCTCCTTCCTTATTAGACCTTAGACATTTTATATATGTCTCACAATGTAATTCAGCTTCGTTTTTATAAATTCTAAATTTGTCCATTACTTCATCTTTGGAATGCAATAAATACACATAACTAAAATCATTAATAAATGTGACAAAATATTTCTTTTCACCTAAAGAAGGAGTATTATGCATATCACACATATCACTGTGTATTACATCTAATAAATTTGATGTTCTTTCAATTTTTGGAAAAAAATTTCTAGTTATTTTTGTTAACATACAAGTAGTGCATTCTCATGATCTTGATCAATATAAGGAATTAATTCAAGTTTAACTATATTTTAATTCTTTTAAAATTAACATGTCTTAACCTAGTATGCCATAAGTAAGGAGAATCAACACTATAAGCAGAAAAACTACTAGTATTATTAATGTGAACATTGACTTTAAACATTTACCACAAATATGCCCCCTTTAGATAACATAAACTTATCAGCCTCAAAGACCAGTTTAAAACCAAACTTGTTCAAAATGCTACCGAAAACTAAATTCTTTCAAACTTCTGGAACATAGTACACATTTTTTTAAAGTTAATATTTTGTTAAAAGTTAACTCTAATTCTACATTTCCAACTAAAATTAGTGCTGAGGTAGCATTTCCCATGTATAAAACAGTACCATCAACAACTTGTTTCATATTCTTGAATAAAACATGGCCCTTGCATACATGACAGGTTGCACCCAAATTTATTCACCAGTCATGTCATGATCTTTAAGAAGGTTGATTCAAAAATCATTGCAACCAAATTTCCATTTGTAACATTAGAAGAATAATCTTTAGTCTTCATCTTCTCTTATTTCTTCTTGAAAAACTTACAATTAGACTTGAAATATCCTTCTTTGCCACAAAATAACAACTATCATTTTTCTTCTTTTTTTATTTTAAATTTTTGGGTATTACTATGTTGAAATGGCCTCTTGTGTAAAGCTTTAGAGGACTGTCGTTCTTCTATTACATGGACTTTAGAGATATGAGCATAATGCCATTTAGCCTCATCTTGGATTCACATTTCCTCATGAATCTCTTCTTCTTTACAAAGACTATTAACAAGTTGCTTAAGAGAAATATCTTCTTTCTTGTGTTTTAGATTTCTCTTACAATCTTTCCATAAATGAGGTATTTTGTCAATAATATTAGACACAAAAATAAACTCATGCATACGCATCTTATGTTGTGTAAAGTTGTTAAGAATTCTTTCTAACTCGTGAATTGTTCCATGATAGGCCTAGAATCATTCATTTATAATTATTAAATTCAGAGACAATGAATTTCTTACTTGTGGCATCCTCTTGCATGTATTTACTCTCTAATTTCTCTCAAAGTTCGTTTGCAGTAGGCACATAGTTAAAGATATCAAAGAATGCATCACTCATTGCATTTGAAATATGTCCTTTGCACATCTCATCCTTTGTGTCCCATTTTTGCCCTTTCCTTGTATTTGCAAGAGTCTTATTTTTTGTCTTTTTAGACCTTGGTTTGTTCAAAACATAAATTATTTGTAAAGATACAAACAGAATGCACCCTCTTTTGCCATCTTACCAAACTTCCACCATCAAAACGATCTAACTTTACTATATTGGTTACCAGGTCTTTGAGTATTGCCATGGATCATATTACACCAAAAAATTTGCAAATATTGCTTTAAGATTGTTAGAAAATTTGCCTTTAGGATACAATGAAGTTGAATGTTATTGTGTGGTGTTTTTGCAAAATTGGGTGACATAAAAAGTTAATTATTGCAAAAAACCAACCTTGATATTTATAGAAGATGAATGAATAGTCACGTCTTTTAGCGACAATCATGTCTATTTGAATTAACAGACATGTCTTTTACTTGAATAGTCATGTCTTTTGGTAATGATTATGTTTGTTTGAATTAACAGACATGTCTCATGCTTGAATATTTACATTTTTTTATAGAAAGACATGTTTGTTCCTTGCTAATAATCACATCTTTTATTTAAAAGATATGACTCTTTATTTGAAAATGTATAACATAGGACATTTTGGTTCAATCAGTTAATAATTTATTGGTTTCCCATCATTCTTAGTTCCTTGGTTTCATCTATCAGGCTAAGTAAACTAAACTTGTAAAAATCATTAGCCATAGCAAATATTGTTCTTATTATTCGCTTTATCTGTATGAAATTAGATTTATAATCCTTAAAGGTCTTAAAAACAACAAGTTTCTAGTTCTTTGAGATTACACAAATGAAAAAGATACTATATTGTAGTATTGCTTACAATTTTTCATCTATAACAATATATACCTATAATGTCGAACAATGGCATGTTACTCAAGTGGTATATTAATGCATTTGAAAAAGGCAAGTCAACTAGGGATCAACTTCAACTTCAAGGCCTAATCACAAGAGAAAGGCTAAAAAAACTTAAGGATGCACTTGGGGCTTTCATGCAAGGAAAAATTATAATTGGATTGGTCTAAGAAGACCATGGATTGTGTGAAGACCAATTGCAAAAGGATGAAAGCTTAGACTTTTCAAATGGAGTGCTTAACTTGATCCAAAGGAGCCCAATTGATTAGGATGGCCAAAGTCTAATACCATTTGGCCAAAGCATGAGAAATAAAGCCCAAAGTGTGTAAAGCATTACGACAAGTCCAAAAATCAAAGATACTTGCAAGATATGCTTAGTTGGCATTGTCTTCCAAAGGCCATAAGGATTTCTCCTCATTGGTTGAATATTACAATAGTTTTAGTTATGATTCTTTAGTTAGTTATTTATCTTTCTAAAGAACCTTTAATTAAGGTATTTTAGTTCTAAAAGTTAGCTAGGCATAAATCTTGTTAGCCAATAGGATTATTTCTTTTAGTCTTTAAATGTGAGTGAGATTAGTTATCCTTTGGCTAGGATATGTAAAGCCCAATTAAAAACTTTTTAGGGTTTTCTTAAATATTTGTAAAGGGTATTTAAACCCCTATTTGACCATTAATAAAGATTAGATGATTTTTGCTTAATTTTATGAGATTGATTCTCTTCTTGAGTTCTTGAAAAAACTTGGTGAGATTGTTGCGTTAACTTGATAATTTCACAAAACTAGATTAACACAACTTAAATTTTATAATTTAGATTGCTACAAACAAGTTTTCTATAGATTTAGTTTAGATTTGAGGATTTATCTTCTTTTTAGTTTTTAAATTAAAATTTGGGACTTGTGATTGCATATTGGTGAGAAAGCTAGTTCAACCTCATTCATATCATATACATGAAATTCTTGTTTCTGTTACAAAAGAAAATAAAAGAAAAAAAAAAAAAAAAAAGAAATGAAGCCATTAAATAAACATGCAGCGTATTTTAAAGCTTGTAAAACATCATTAATATAATATAAATTATTTTTTTTTTTTTTTTAAAAAATAAAATAAAATAAAAAAAAAAAAAAAAAAGACATGAAGCCATGAAATACTCATGCAGCGTCTTTTCAAGCTTGTAGCCTAGGACAAATACTCGAGTTGGGATTTGCTATGGAGCCTGCAGATGATAATTACAGTTAGAAATCAGGTTAGCGTACATCAACCACACAATACAAGAGGTACTGAAAACTTACAAATTTCTGCAAAACAAGGTTGTTTGGATACTGGATCCTCTTCAAAGGCAGGTGGAGCTTGTCCATACACTATTTCGGAACTCATATCTTCAAAATCTGATAGGTAGTAAACCAGACCCATATTCTTATATTGAGAACGGATTATACGCAAACTACACTAAGTCCAAATATTAATTTTAGAGAATGTGGCATTCACTTTGAATTCACTATAAATTAGTTGACCAATATGTTCACAATGGGTTTGGCAGTTTGGACTATCGAGGTAAAGATATGACTTACTAGGGGTCATGGTTAATGGAAGTCCAAATTCATTGGTGAAGAAATCTTGAGTAGGAATCTTGCACATATTCATTCACACACATCCCTACACACCCACTATTCTCAATGTACCTAGATGAGAAAGAATTCATCGAAATTGCAGTTAATATTTCGTTTATACCATCTAATGATAAACAGAACTACTACTACTTTCTGGCTCTCAAAAGCTGTGACTATGTTTTGTTGCTATTGCTGAATGTTCTCATGAAAATAGATGGAGAAATTCTACTTGCACTTCTTTATAAGAACTCCACTTCTTTGCTTCACCCCGTTCACCTCTACTTCAACAACCCTAAATCAATTATGGGATAAAAAAAATGGTGCAGCAAGTATGTTAGACTCTTGAGGGTTGCAAGAAATACATATACAGAAGTATTTTACCTCATTGATTTACAAGAATAAAATGTTGTTGTTTTTACCTCCGATGGGCCAACCAACCACTGAAAGAAAGGCACTGTCAATGCAGCATTGAATTCTGCAGTCCACCTTGTTGGTGGAAACAATTTCTTGAACTGCAGCAACAACACTTGTGTAAGCCTTATGCTCTTTTAAAAGGCAAGAGGTAGATAAGCTACCATTTGCCAACTTTGGAACTGATCAAAGCTATAACACAATAAAAGAACTTGCCAAAATTTCTTACAGCAACAAGAAACTGGCAAATAAAAAGTCAACAATCAACAGGCTTTATCTCATTCATGGTACTGAATTATCAAAAAATTTCATTTCCTACCAAGAAAATCACTTAGTTTTGTAGACTACGTTCAATTGCAGAACTATTAAAGATTTATCACATAAAAACTTGGGATTCAATTCGATTAAAAGGTAACAACATTGACCTTATATGAATAAATTAAAGTAATTTTGCAAGTACAAATAGAAATTTTAATGATGATTCGAAGAATAAGTCTTCAGTTCAATGACCATGAATAAAATTAAGCCTAATGTCGTATACTATGAATGAAAGTTCAAGCGATAGAGAATTGAGAAAGTTTCATTTCCACCTGCTCAGGGGCACCTGGAAGGAGCATAGACGGGAGGACCTCACGAACCACTTGCTGCTGCTGCAACCGATTTCTTCTTCGCATTACTCTCCTTGAAACATCAACAGAACTCTCATAATCATATCCAAACCACCCCTTCTCCTTACTCTCAGTCACATCCTTGGCTGGATTTGCAAACTTCTCCATCTTCCTAGCAAACAGGGTCATGAATGCCTTCTCAAAGAACCCATCTTCGTCATTCGTTTTCTGTCCAATAGGAGGTGGCTTTCCTGTGGGCTCTTCAATTCTACACCTTGTCAAATTTATGGGTCTCCGTCCCTTCAAAGAAACATTTTGTTGAGGGGGTCCTAACTGAACAGCTTGGAGGCTTAGAGCCACCATGAATTATTCTATATTGAGCTTCAGTATATTAAGAATACCACTTATGTTTGTGTTCTCGTATTTGTATGTTCACCTCGTACATGCTCATCATTATGTTGTATTCTGGGGGAATCCAGAAGGGAAGAAAGAATTTGCGAAGGATAAGAGAGTATTTACATTGTTCCCACAGGAAAAACCATAGCCATACGTTTATTTATATCTCATTTCCTTGTTACTACTATTTATTTGCCTGAGCCAACTCAAAAATGTAAATTCGAGGCCATCAATAAGGATTTCTTGGCAAAAAAAGGACACATTGGGCAGACCACATAAATTGTAAGGTCTGGCCCATATATCAAGGTCGTATGAATTTGAAGTAAATTTAAGGAACGCAAAAAAGCAGAGGATCAGAAGCTGAATAGATGCCACGCTTGGATTTTCCGTTGTCCCTAACCTTCCATCATAGAAAAGAAGTTAGACCGCTCACGAAGCCGACAGGTAATATCCAATCTTCGTTTTTTTCAAACCTCTTAAAATATTCAATTATATTCAAAATTGATCAAATTTATATATATATATCCATAATCAAATTACGATAAAATACTTTTTTGATAAAAGAGAGAAGATTTCATCTAGTTCTTTGGCAAGATGAAATGCTTATATCATTTACTAAAATTATTCTTATATATATATATATATATATATATTAAAAATACTTGTGATAACTAAAATCAATTGAAATTATAAATAAGAAGAGAAAATTAAGCTATTTTAAATTTTTTAAAAAATATTTAATATATTATTATCAATTGAAATATTAATTTTATATTTTTCTTTTAAATTTGAGCTAAATATGAGATTGACAATAAAAAAAATATAATATTTTTTCAGTAAAAATAATAATAATTTCAATAAATAAATAAAATATCTCAGCTCAATTTTGACCACGATTCGAACATAGCAGTGAAAAACAGAAAAAAGTTTAATTTTTTTTAAAATACTATTTAGCCTTCTTTTTTTTATATATAAAATGTTGAGAAATAAAAATCACCCAACCATCACACTCCCTCAGCACTAACATTGCATTTTAATCGGTGGGTCAAAAGAGATTAGACGTCATTCTAACCTGCGTTTTCCCCCTTGACGACAGATAAAAGCAGCTCTTTGCCAGTAACATTACAACACCAACGGACGTTTGAGACTTGAGTTGAAAGTTTTTGTATGGACTGCTGGAGCTGGACCTAACTGGGCCAGGCTTAGCTACAAAAAAAAAAAAAAGAGTTACAAATTAATGTTATTTGCAGTCCATTCTCGCACACGAGTCCAATTAATCAATGTGTTCTTCACGGAAAATGGGTACCTAACCTTCTCTTTTTTTTTTTTTGAGAAAAAATGGGCACCTAACTTGAAACTTGTACAACGAAGTATTCAGTTTTATTTGATCAAATTTGGCTCGAAATGATACAATTTGATCATTCGATTAAAAAAACAAAAACAAAACTAAATCAGACCCATTAAGATCCAAATTTTCCAATTAATTTCAGAAGGGAGAGCTGCCTCCTTCCTTATATGAATCCTAATTCCAAGTCTAGTTTTTTTTTTTTTTTGAAATTGAATTTTTTTTATGTATATAAAATGTATTAAAAAGCCTGTTGAGCATATTATTTTATAAAAATATTTATTTATTATAAAATATAAACTATTAAATGCCTAAAGTTGGTTGATAAATAATATTAAGCATATCCATTATAAATATTGCATGTATATCCTTGTTCAATACGCCCAATCCGGAAAACAATTCTTTTAGGTTAGTATTATAGTATTATATCACGGATATATTTTATTAACAACAAACTCATTTTCTTTTTATTTTTTTATTTTTAAATAAAGTAAGTTATTTTACCTGATTTATTACTTTTGAGAATTTTTATTTTGAATTTGTTATTTTGTCTTTTTTTGTAATAATTTTTATCTCTTTTATTAGATTTTTAATAGTTTGAAATTGATTGTTTAGTAATATATAATGATATATTATTGGATATTATCTCTCAAATATGTTATGACGTATTATATAAATTTCAATTCACATCGCACTATAACACTATATTTGATGAAAATCTCTATAACTGATAAAAATACAGAGTTGTCGAAAAAAATTCAAAATGAAAATAATATCATGATTTTGAAGTAGAGCCAATATGCAGGTATTAGTAGTATTGATAATCAATTTCATATTAATATTTTAGATCATAATTTTTTTTTCTTCTATAGGTATCGTATAACTATTTATGAAAGAAAATATATTTTTATTATACTCTAAAAAAAGCCCAATCCAGAAAATTTTAGTGCAAATTTTTTTGGGCTGGAAATACCAAAGTTAATGGTGGTTTGGGCGTCGGAAATAATAATATTCTGAACAAAAACAGGGCTCTTTCTTCAAAAGGGTGTGGAGAATGAATCTTGGAAGTGATGGCTTGTGGACACCATATGCCTAAAAGAGGAGTATGTTTTTCACATTGTTCGCCAAACATAGTTCATAATGAGAATTGCTCAACTGTTTGGAAGGATATCCAGAACTTCTTTCTATCTGATAATATCAAAAGTGCTTTAATTAAAACTAGCGTTGGCATGGCGTCTCTATGCATTCTGTTTAGACACGTAGGCGGCTGATCAAGCTTCAAAGCTTTGTTTCCCCTGCCAATCGATTGTCTATCTAAACATACCTAAGAAAAAACAAAGAAAATGGGGACACTTGCTCTGCCGTTATTTGCAAAAACAAGGAAACAAGTTTTTTTTTTTTTTTCTCTTGGAAGGAGAAGAAAATGGGGAAAGTATATATTGTCTCTCTTGGAAGAAATGGAAAACCAATTCTCTATCTCTCCATTCTCTTTTGAGCTCCAATAAATGATTTCTCTGTCTCTTAGAGTTCTTACTCTACAAAACCACGAAGCCAAAACAGTCAGTATTTTGTTTTCAAATTGTTCTCTCTTCTTTTTTTGTTTTTTTAAAAAAATCATTTAGGCTCTCTTACTACTAATTTCTTTTACTTTCAACCATGTCATGCACATTTGAGTTATGTTTTAAATATATTTCAATAACGTTATTTAATTCTGTGGTGAATAATGAATTTTATCTAATCTAACGATATTTAATTTTATTTAATCTAATAGTGAATAATAATTTTTATTTAATTTAATAATAAATTATTAATTATGAAATTATAATATAATAACGTAAACGACACTATAATATTCACATAAGAGGTAACATAATTGGAATATATAATACAAATAACTGTAATAATTTTAAATTTTAGTATTTTATTTTATGTCTGCGGCTGACTTAAAAATAAAATTTAACCTCGATTCACATGTCAAATGATATGAGGATACCACTACCATAAGTACCAAAGAAAGGATCAACAAGTGGAGAACATTGTGGTTTTGATCGACTATCTTTTGCATTGAAGTTAATCTGACTTTTGCTCCCAAACAGCATGTATGGTCGGTTAGCTGCTTAAACGCTAACAACCACATGATGTGCACGGAGAGGAGAAGCTTAAGATAAATTCTCTTCATTAACTTCTCTTTCTCTCCTTGAATTCTTTTTTAATTTAAGAAAAAAAAAATGCACTGTGTAGAGAGAGAGCCCCATGCTTGAATACTGAAATCCAAATTATGGCCTCCCTTAATAACAAACATTTAACTTTAGTTTCTGTGGAAGTCAATGCTTGCTCTAATGGCCCATGTATATAGATAGAGATACAAAGTCGTCTGCATAGCAGGTTGAGACTTATTTCGAGAGAAATTAAATGGATGTAGGAATAACACTACGATCCCTAGTTACGCTTATTTATCTCAAGCTTTGGGTGTTGCAAAACTGAGGCAGCTTATATACCAAAGTTACGGGTCAAGTCTCAACACGCCACATGTAATCAACCATCTTGATCATTGCTAATTAAGACATTTTGCACATGTGATGTGAGTTAGTAGCTAGCTAGGATCATAGTTGTAGAGCTCTCGAATATTAATAGGAAAGCTGATGCTTTTATCCCAACTCTTTGGCAATGATAATATTAGCAGCTTCTGTGGGGTGATATGCATCCCAAAATACATCCTTGGATCGATCGTCACAAAGAACGGAAGTCGTGTTTGCATCACTTGCCTTAAAGCAAACAAATGGTGGAAAGTATCCTCCGCAACATGGTTCATAGCTATTCTTAAATCCTACCATTAATAAACGATTAGTACTAGTTACCAATGTTAGGTTAATTAATCAAACTCAATGAAGTTTCTCAGTTTGCCATATTGACTATAATCAAGGATGATGCTTTGGACAACATCATAAGGATTTGCAAAGACAAAAACAGATTGAGGCTCCATTTCTTGACTCAATCCATTGAGCATCTCACTCAGTTTCTTGTTATATCCTTGGATTAAGTCATTCACCTTTAATGAGCATATTCCCTTCGGTAGCAAATTTAGTGCACGAACAAATGGAATGCAACCAAGAGGCCCAACCGCAACCACAACGAACTTTCAAGCTCCCAATTCATGGAGTCGCTTCATGGGCAAAATACACATCAATTTCGGACAGCAATTAAATATTTATAGAGTTTGTCAACATATAGTAGCATATAAATATAAATATTAAATGTCTAATATGTAGGGTATGCTTGATCATTAATTAGCTTAATAATCCAGTTCTTATTTCGTGGCGATCAAGGGTTTAAATCTAGATAAATTTATTCTTTTAAAATATTATATGTACCAAAGAGAAAATATATAGGATGTTGTTGTGAAATTAAATAGCACCTTAAGCTGTAGTGTGAAGTTGGAAACCATAAAATCGAGGAACATAGCAGGGGAAACTTTGTCACCGCCGAAAAATGGTATGGATGGCTGCACATGGTTAAGGATATCATTGGATCCAGTGGTAAATGAGAAGATTGCTTTCTTGAGGAATTCCCTGGTGCCATTCTCCCCCATCACATTTACCATATACTTTCTACTTTCCTCAAAATTGCTTACCTGCTGTCCTAGAGGAATTCTTCTGATCTGGACAAATAATTTAAATCAATCTAGTTATTAGTGCTGAAATTGAAATGATTTAATTAAGATCAACATTCGTTTTGATTCTAATTGTAAAATATGTACTGCTTACAAATAAAGATCCTGTTTTGTCCAAGATTCCAGACACCCCAGAAGCGTAATTTATTCCTCTGGTAATTGAATCTACCTGAGTGTTTGGTGCTAAATAAGGAGGTGCAAAAGATTTAGCACCAAGTTTCTCACCTGATAACCAATGAATTCATTAATAAACATCATTGGTAAATTTGAAAATAGCTTCTTTTTTTTAAGGTTGAATTTGGCTCTAACAGGTTGGAATCAAATTCACGACCTCACACTCTTAGAGATACTTCAATATCATTGAACTAAAAATTTATTCGCCGTTCATAGCATCCTTGATAAAGTGCATGCCAATATATAATGAGTGGCTGACACAAATCAATATATATATATATCAGAAAAGACAATTTGATAAATTACATGAATGGGAAAAACAACACTTTCATACTTCCCTTTCAAACAAAGTAGTTAGCAGGTGATAGTAGTAGCATTTACCTACAATGTCGGGTATGGTACGGCCATTAGTGAATCTTCCGGTGGGTCGGCCTCCAGAAGGCTTGAAGTCAATGCCATAGAGGGGAGAGTTGGCCTTGGAGAGGGTAAACAAAAAATCATTATTTCCTGCATCCACCAACGAGTCACCAAACACAAAGGAAGTGAAACAATGGCCAGACATAACATGTGAGCGCAAAGCCAAGAAGAATGATGTCCACACAGTCACAAGTGGATGCCAAGAGATCATCTTAACAATTCCCATCTCACACTCAGTCATCCATCACAATACTATCGATAAAAATAGTTTGTTAATTATATGGCCTATGCATGTGCATACTGATCCATGATGACATTGTGCTAAGGACAGTTTGCCAAGGCAGGTAACATCTTTGAATAGATCATTTGGGAATCGGTCAATTATGGATTCTCTTTTTTTTTTTTTTAATGGTTCGGTCAGTTACAGGTTCTACTATGCTGGGCAATATTTCTTCTTCCAGCTCCTTAAAACGAACGTATTAAGGCCAAATTAATAAATTCACCCATGAACTTTTTACGAAAAGTCTATTAACTACCTGACGTTTTAATTAAATACATTAGATGCCTCATATTTTACTTTTGAAGCTATTAAATATCTAATTATCCAGGCAACAGAGCATTTCCAAAACATGCGCTAGTAAGTGAAAGAAGTTATTCGAATATAGGTTCTCAATCATTCGTCATCCTAAACACAGCCTTTGCTGTCAGCAGTTCGTCACCTATACACTTCATCTTGCCGCATATATTCATCTTGATCATGACAACTCATTTTTACTGTTCTACAACCTCCTTTACCAAAAACGTCATGAAATCTTTTACAGCTATCAATCCTCCCTTCTTATTAGAAATTGAACAGAAAGGGTAAAAACGATAGAAATTGAGTGAAAATTAAGTCCAAAAATAATTAATTTAAAATAAGTTTGGATTAAATTCATTAAAATGTTGAAACTAACTAATTAGATAATTAAACTCAAACCATTATATATCATTTATATTTTATGTAATTTTTTTATGTGAGATTTTTAATTTTATGACTTTTTCTTTATCAAATCCTTGTATTTGGATTCTCACTTGCAAAGTGGACACCTTCTAAAGGTGCTAAATGGCTTAGACAAGATTAATTTTAAATCAAGTTATTTATCGATTGAGTTAATCACAAAGTTATATTTTTTTAAACAGTTTGGGATGGATCACTTTAATTGTAGGCAAGTCAATTTGGATCATCTAGTCAAAGTGTATAAAGGATTTCAGATCATTTGAAATAGAAGGAAACCCAAAATTTTTAAGATAAATTCTAACATAATTCTCATTTCATCTATTATAATTTGTCTAAGTTGATTGTAATTAAACCTGAAATAATTCGAATTTGATTTGATTTAAATTATTAAAAGTTCTAAAACATTAAAATCAAATTAATATTTTCTTTATTTTAAATTTAAAATTATAAGTGATTTGACTTGAATTAAAACTTAAAGATAATTTTAAAATATTCAAAATTATTTATTTTAATTTGATTATCCAATCTGATTCACCTATAAATCAAAATAATTCAATAAAAAATCCCAGCTAAGAATAAGTAATCTAATTTAAGCTAATCCAAATTAACTTGGCCCATGTACCTCCTTTGCCAACTCATTTCAACCTCATGTGAGGTGATGTTATGTTAGTTGGAAATTTATCCCGCTATGTCTATGAGCATGTTTGGTACTGCTATTAAAAACAAAAAAAATCTGATTTTGAGATAAAAAATATAAAAAATTCTCTTATCTAATTGTAGATTTTTTAGTATAAGTTTTATAAATAAAAAATATTGATAAAATCTTTAAAAATAAACTTTTTTCAAAATCAGATTTTTTAGTTATAAAACTCAAATTAAAAAAAGTTATAATCCATTATCTAAAGAAACTAAGATAGTTATTAATTAATTATATTTATAAAAAGGTGGTTATTAATTAAATTAAAGTAATTATAATATTACCTGGTTGAATCAATGGTATTGAATTAGTTTCAATATAGGAAAAGAATATCAATTCAAGTTTCTCATAAATAATTTAACAAACGTTTGATATATTCTTTCACATTAGTATTAGGAATTTTTTAATAATAGAGTACAATCACTTTTTTTGTTATTACTCATTTATTATAAATATATTAAATAACGTTAATTATGTTAGAATTATTATATTTTAATAATTGATATTGATATGAGAACTATTGTATAATTGATAAAAAAAAAATTTATGTTGCAGTTTTATTTAAAATCGTTGTAAATAAATAAAACCAAACTATTGCATATATTTGAAGATCTATTACACGATTTCTGAATAAATCATTGCCTTATCCACAAACAACCGTTGCATAAAGTGAAAATCACTGCAAAAAGATAATCAAATCTGTTCTTTTAACTTTTAGATATTATTGCTCAAAATTAGGCTAAAACCGGTGCATTTAAACACTTCATTGTTTGTTTGTTTTTTATGTTGTTGTTGTATAAAAAAATTATTGCAATAATCTATTTTAACACGAGTTAAATCTAGCGACTGGCAAACTGCTAAATAAAATCTATTGTTGCAAATTTTGAATTTCTTGTAATGATTTATTATTGTTGATTTAGGCCTTTTATGTGTTAGTAGACTTTTTATGTTTGGGTATCCATTATTCAATTCAAATTGTTAAGCTAAACTAGATCCAATTAAATTAATCAATATGAATTGGTTTATAAATTAAAACTGTTTAATTTTGAAAAATATTATTTGGTATTTATATGAAATAGTTATCATTATTAATCATGTAGTAACCTTTTTTGAAATCAATCATGAAATAACTTAAAATTTATAAATATTATGTAATTTTCATAACTAAAATATTAATATATTTTATAGTATGTTCAATATTTTGTATTTTTATATTTCATTTAAAATATAAAAATATAGAACTAATATATTACTACATAATTACATAAAATATATAAATAATACCAAAGTTGGTGTAAAAATAAATAATACAAAAGTCGATATTAATACCAAAATTTCCATAATAAAAGTCCTCTTTCATATATAACATTTTTCTCCTACTATGTACAAATGCCCTACAGAGACATGAAGAATGGAGAAGGTTTTAATTAGAGTTCTATTTTTATTTTTTTTTTCAATGTGTCTTTGGCAGAGTTGATAAATGCATCTATATACTTCGTATTTTTAGATCCAAAGATGTTGTCATAGATTGATAGACAGAAATCTGGAGTTCCATTTGCCACACTGAAATGCTGGTAGAAAAATCTGATCTTGAGGTAAAAAATAAATTAAAAAAATTATCTCTTATATATGTTATTGATTTTTTCAATATAAATTTTATGACTTTGATACATGAAAATTCTTTAAGAGAGGCGTTTCCATATTTCAGAAACATTTTCCTTTAGGAAACTCTCTAAAATATATTCAAAACATTTTGAGCCAATTTTTGCAATTTTAAAAAAATTAAAAAAAAAAACTCATTTTCACTTTGAAAATACATTTTTATTTTTACTTTTAACTCTAATAGACGAGAGACTTATTATGTTTGTTGTGGGTTTGAAGTCGATATTTAATATGGTTTGGCAATGTCTTATAGAAGAAATAGTTTTGACATGATTTAATAATTATTTGCATTAATTTTTATTATAAATGTATATGTAAGAAAAAAAAATATTTATAAATACATTCCTATATTTTTTATTTTCAAAAAAAAATATTTGTAAATAAACCTCTATTTTTTTATTTGTATACATTTTTTCACATTTCATTTTCTATATTTTTAAAAAAGTCATTTCTCCGTATCCGTTTTTACATTTCTTATTTTTCGTTTTCATTCTATCTAGTTTTATGAGTAAAAAATTGGTATTAATAAAATTTTTAAATATAATTTTCTTTAAAATCAATTTTTTTACTTACAAAACTCACATTAAAAGAAATCTATAATCAATTAAAAGAAGAAATCTCTTTTATTCTTTTTTTATCAAAGTCAGATTTTTCAATAACAATTCTAAACATGCTCAGTAGTTGAAGTTATTAATTCTATAAATAACCTTTCAATTTAGAACTTCAAATTTATGGGTCAACTTGAATAATATATATAAATTTATTTTTCCTCATAAGAGGTTTGATGCGAAGAATTACATTTTATTAAATTTGTGATAGATGGAAGAAATAAAATTGGATACTTCTATTCTTCCTAAGACTTCTCTGGTCCCCGTTTTCATGTCATATATCAAGGAAAAGCAAGAAAAAGGAGCATACTTGGGACAGTAACTGGAGAAGGACGGTGGCGGTGTTGATGAGAGGGAGGTGGACACAAGTAAGAGGATACAGAGGTCACCTGACCAAGACAGCAATGTAATAAATATAAGAGGTTTGATGGCACCTATTCATTTTGAAAAAAATAATCCTTACATTAATGAGTTAGGCCCTATTCTCAGTAACCACGGAAATGAGTTGTACCCTAGTGGATGAGAAAAATGTGACCATCGTTCTATTTCTTAAGTGCAAGAAAGAGTCTTTGTCCTTCTTTTGTTCTTTTCCCCTTTGGGTTTTTTTAGAAGAAAATTAAACTTGTATGCATATGTTTAATTATAATATAATACTACTATATATATATATATATATATATATAAAGAGTCTTGAAAGGAAAACTTAAGTTAAATGTAGGGTACAAATTTTGACAAGGAGAATTGTTTCTTCGCTGGGGGGTTCAACTACTACCTACCTTTTCCCCTAGGCTAACAAACCATGTTAAATGAATTCATTTATCCGCTATCTGGCTGCGATCGCTATTGCTACTCTCTCTCCTTCACTTTCTAATAAATGTCGAGGAGCAATCCCAGAGTTATTTTTCAAGTGGAGTAGTGAATCACATTTTGCCAAGAGTCAAGAAGGTCGTAGTGCAATGTTTTCTCGGACCACGGCCACCAATGTCTAAATCAATAACAGGACCCAAATTGTTTTGTTTGGCTTTTCCTTTCTGGTTCATATTATTACATGTCAAGAGCTACAATGGAAGAGAGGAACCTAACTACATTGCCATGACGGAGCCATGCTTTCATTAATGACATTTTCAACTGCATTAGCTAGTGATTCTTATTTAATCTCGCCTTCTCTGTTTGGAGTCTAAATCTTTTTTTTTTTTTTTTTAAATGTGAAATGGGTATTATGGGCAAAGCAAAAATGGTTCTAACACTAACAGGCGGAGCCATACATGAAGCAGTGAGTTTCATTATCTTCTCTTTTCTTGATCTTGTTGATTTCATTCTATGTTTCACGTACAAAATCGCTGATTTCTTCATCGAAGAAGAATGGAAACCTTGTTATTGCACCTCAGCTAAAGAAGCCATCACTAGCAGTGGAAAGATCTTGGTCTCTGAACAAGGTGAGTCCAAGATTGTTTGCCTCAGTTCCAGCAAGTTAGAGCTAGAGGAGATCTCTGACACCCTTTACAACCGTCCTTCACTACTTTCTGAGCTTTCAAAATCCACTGTCAATGAGCTAAAAAGAATCAAGGTAGACAAAATCAAGAAAGGAACGGTGAGATCCTCATTCACTTTTAACTCCACCATTGTTGAAATGCTTCGAGAAAAGATTGGAGGGCAGCAATTGCATCCCATCCCAAGATGGTCTGATTGTGATTGTAATCTCTGTACTTGTTGGACCACATCCTCCAAAGAAACTCTCTTTGTCAAAGCTGAAGGCCCAGGAGGTAATTAATTCATTAATGACCCGAAACTGTTTTAATTCATAAAAAGGTAATAATTTAATTAATTGTTAAGCTAATATACAGTACTATTTTCTTTGTATCAGATAAGACCAAAGAAGATGTTCTCTTCATCCATGGATTCATTTCATCTTCAGCATTTTGGACAGAAACTTTATTTCCAAACTTCTCTGATGCTGCAAAATCGAGCTACAGATTTTTGGCCGTGGATTTGCTAGGATTTGGAAAGAGTCCTAAGCCAACGGACTCCCTTTACACCCTAAGAGAACATTCAGACATGATTGAAAGGTCTGTTCTCGAACCGTACGAAGTTAAATCCTTCCACATTGTGGCTCATTCTTTAGGTTGCATTTTGGCCTTGGCACTTGCAGTTAAACACCCTGGATCGGTCAAGTCCCTTACTCTCCTTGCACCGGTAAGTTCCATGAACAATATTCTTCGTTACGAACGTAATTAATTTTATGCCATGGGACCAATAGCCCAGTCATCGGTTATATTTCTTGTAATAATATGGTGGTTTAGATTCTGATAATATTTTCCTCTTTAAATGCGGCATGGTGTTTAGTACATTTCTTCGGTAAACCAATCCAAGCAAATTTCTGTACTCTTCAAAAATTTCAGTGTAACAAAATTTTACTATGAATTATATTATCTATGGCAGCCATATTTTCCCGTGCCAAAGGGGGTACAAGCGACACAGTATATGATGAGAAAGATAGCTCCGAGGCGTGTGTGGCCACTAATTGCATTTGGCTCGTCGATCGCCTGCTGGTATGAGCACATCAGCCGGACGATTTGCTTGGTTATTTGCAAGAACCATAGGTTGTGGGAATTTCTTGCCAAACTTGTCACAAGAAACAGGTAAACTCATCAGTCATCATATCTTACAATGTGTAATTTTATTATTTCAATCCTTAGTTTACTTCATTCCAACCTTGAACATCTATCTGCCTATATTTCTTCTCATATATTTCGGTTCAGAGCTTTCATATTACCCACCAACCATGTTTTTATTATAAGAAGAAAGAGGATTTGTCTTTAATACTCCACCGAACTTGGTTTTAAGTAAATGAAGTAGATGATTTCACCCATCCTAACATATACCCAGATGTAGGTCACCTATACCGTTGTCAAATGGTGAAAATTTCTTATTTTGGTTGGAAAGTCCATGCCCTAAAACAAAAATCGCAATGTTTTTGGTATTAATAATTAAAAGATTCAATTATAGCGACCTGGCCTCATGACAAAGATATAAGGCCAATGAAAATTGATGAAGTTGCTAATAAGTACAATTACTTTCAAAGTATTGTTAATTTTAATGTCAATCAATATCAAATTAATAATAACAAAACAAAAGGAAAATGGATTCTTTTATTAATTTGGCTCTAAAAAATAAAAACATCTAGAATTTAAGTTTTAACGATAAGAAATTATTTTCTGCAATCTTTTCATGTATAAATATATTGAAATTGTGATTATTTTTATAAATTCAGTTCTGAATATATAGTATTGAAATTATTTTTAAACTATGAGTTGTATGTATAGTAGAGTTTAATTTAGTAAAAAAGAAAAATACATAAATTAAGTAAGTTGTCATTCAAAGCTAGGCCACCTATTTTGAGTTTTGTCATATTGATCAGAGTAGAGTCACAACTGATGGAGAAAGATATTGAATGCCGAAATTAATTGAATTGAAGTTTCATTTAATATTTATCATGAATTTGTCATGTACTTGCTGCTTCTGCGAGTGTTGTGGGTCGGTAGTGAAACTATGATAACAATGACATGTACCTATACTCTCCTTGTTGACATTAACGCGAAGTTTCCCAAAAAATGTTCACAGAATTAGGACATTCTTGCTTGAAGGCTTCTTTTGCCATACCCATAACGCAGCATGGCATACCCTACACAACATTATTTGTGGTACAGCGAGCAAGCTCGACGGCTACCTTGACTCTGTCCGCGACCGCCTGAAATGTGAGGTCAATATCTTCCACGGGAGAAATGATGAGCTTATACCAGTTGAATGTAGTTACAATGTCCAAGAAAGAGTTCCTCGAGCCCATGTTAAGGTCATCGAAAAGAAAGATCACATTACCATTGTCGTTGGCAGGCAAAAGGTCTTCGCTAGGGAACTGGAGGAGATTTGGAATAGATCAAGTGGTTAAGACTTTTAATAGGACGACCCTGCCTTCTGCATATGCTTTAGCTAGCTCTATAGTCATCATCATCATTTATAAATTTACATTTATCCTACCAAAAGTGGATGTATACATATTTTAAAAAAAAAATAGCCTTGGTATTGGCGGGTTTTCTACTACTTGTTCAAGTGTGAAATCTCAAGTAGATTGAGCAAATGTGCAGTATAATCGGGGTACGAAATGCTTGATTATTTATTATAAAACCATGTGAATTTTATAAGAAATGGAAACTGAATTTGCTAGATTGTATCTGCTACTTGCCCCTGCTCCTTTTTTTTCTCCGATATGTATTACGGTTTGTTTTGTATCGGTAGCATGTAATCAATTCTAAGTCATGTCATTCAAAAAGATAATTAATATCCTGTAACTAAAAAATTAAAAAAAAAAATCAACGCCCTAATCCTTGGCACCAATACATAAATTCGGCCTAAAAAAAAAGATAATTAAAACCCTAATCGTTGCCACCAATATATAAATCGGGCCAAATACATAATTTTTGCTTTTTGAACTATTTATAATTAATTACTTTAACGCCTCATTTTTTATTTTGATAAATTTAATATTTTAATATTATTTTTCATCAATTGTGCATTTAAAATTTAATTTTTATTTAATTAAGAGTTTGTTTAGGATAGCTGATAGTGGTTGCTGTTAGTTGATAGCTAATCGCTGATAGCGGTTTCATGTTAAGTGTTTGATAATTTTTGTTTAGTTGTTGCTGTTAATTTGTAAAATGACTAATGAAAGTATAATTTTAATATTTTATATATTAAATTAAATAAATAAATAATATATTTTCATGTATTTTTATAATATATTATTTTAAATTTTAGGATATTATAATTATTATTTTGTATTTATGAAATTTTAATAATTATTTTTATTAATGTTAGTTATTATATATGTTAATATATTTTTAGTAATCAAAATATTTTATATAAATTTTTTTATAAAATTTATGTATAATAATTTAAAATAAATTATTTTATCTAAATAATTAAAAAATATAAAAGAAATTCAAAGAAATATTTTTATTTTTTATTAACTATTAACAGTTGAGGTTAGAAAATAGCTTTAGATATAAGAGAATTACAATCGTAATTAATTAACATATTAATCAATTATCAGCTATTGTTTTATATTTTTATCAAATATTATTTTGTTAATTAATATATATTAATTAACTATCAATTGCACTCCATTTATATCAAGCACGTGTAAATATATGCGAAGGAATCACAACAATTCAGAATTATGCTTGTAAGTTACACGGTTAGTACTATTTTCTTCTCTCTTAGCTGGATAGAGCCACTAATGACGACAAATCAAGGTTTTAGTCTTGCCCGTTTCTTAACTCTCAACTAGTCAATCTCATCTCTTCCTCTCTCTTCTTCTCCGATCATTTACCATTTTTTTATTTGATACATCATTTGTTTACAGTGATCACCGTTACATTGTCTTAATTTTTAAGATTCTAAAATTTTTTATTTTTTATTATATATTAATGACAACAATAATTAAAGCAATTATGAAGTATTTAATATTTCACATTCTTTATTAAATCAATCATGATAATATAGTTAAATTTTAAAATTGAATATAACATATAGAAAAGTATTTAGGCTAATTTTTCTTGACATTACTCATATTATTTTAATTTTTAAGATAATTTTTATTTACATAAAATTAATATTCATAATTTCATGAAAATAAAAGAGTTAGATAAATTCATAGAAATTAATAATTCAATTTTAATTCTATTAAATTTTAAAAAATTGTGTGTGTGTATATATATATATATATATATATATACACACAACTTGGCATTAGTTATTAATTGTCCAATACCTTCTAGTCTTTTCTTCTTATGCATAATTAGCTCCAAGTTCATAAGGAATTCTAGATTTTATGTTCTAGAATAACAAAGTAAATTATTGCATTTTCAACACGTCCCTTCAATATTGATTTTGTTTAATTTACACACCATTTGAGTTGAAGTCAAATTTATAAATTTTATTAGACTTACTTCCTTAATGAAGATATCTATAATTTGGGTTTTAGTCTTGATAGCTTGCATCTTGATTTTTCTTTGAAGCACCTTCTCTCTTATGTAGTGATGATGAATCTCTATATATTTTATCCTTGTATGAAACAACAGATTCTCCATTAATCAAATAACTGATTAATTATTGCAATGGACAAGCACCGAATAATCAATTGACTGATATAAACTACTCAACAACTTTAGTCGTCATTGAATTGCCATTGATGCTGTAATATACTCTACCTCCACAGTAGAAAGAATTTTCTATGGCTAAAGGAAAGAAAGGTAATGTAAAGACAATCTTTAACTTCTCTAATAGGAGAAAAAATAATCTATTGCTAATTTTTCATTGATAACATGATACAAATGATCTTATTCCATATTGATTATGTTGGAATAGAGTAAATGTCCATGATACTATATTGAAAGAAGAGAAACTTTTTGTGCTACGTAGAGTTGAAAGAATCTATAAATTCAATGCATTAATATTTTTAGTTAAGTCATGGTTTTCTATCGCATTAGGCTCCTCCTAGCCTAACAATTGTTATTAGAATTCAACAACAAGAAGGATGAGTATAAAGATGATGGTTAATGAATTTTCATGGACAAGTGTATGGTGTTCATGGTTCTCCTCCATACGAGACAAACAAGGCTCATGATCTCCACACAAGACAAAGATGGCTCATGATTTTCCACCTCTATGATTCAGTAGTAGTAGTAGTCCATGAAAATAAACCTACACATATATATTGATCTCCACACAAAAAATGAACCTAGAGTTTATTAAAAATAAACCTACAGTTTACAAAAAATGAATTTACAATTTACAAAAAATGAACCTGCAGTTCACAAAAAATGAACCTACAGTTTACAACAAATTAAGCTATATATTTACTAATCAACCTACACCATGTAAGAAATGAACCACAAAAAGAACATAAAATCCATTTTAATAATATTAAACATAAATTAATATAATATAATATTTAATATTATATTAAAATAAAATTATATTAATACAAAATTTAATATAATGTAATATAATAATGTAATAATATAAATTAATTAATATAATAATATAAATTATATATAATATTTCTATATAATTATATATAATAACATAAATTATATAATTATAATGATATAATATAATTAAATACTATAAAATAATTATATATTAATATAATTATATATAATATATAAAATTATAATATATAAAAACATACAAAAATTTCATTTATAAAAAAATGAAAAAAGAAATAAAGGATAAAAAGTTGTTTGTAGGGTATGCAGTGTGGAAAGTGAAGAGCTACTGCATGCATCCCTTTTTTTTTTTTTTTCACACGTGTCATGAACCTTTAATACATATTGATAAGTGATAGGTATATCAGTAACCAAATTATATCAGCAAGCAAGTTTTTGTCTTTAGTTGTACACATTATTGTAATTGTAGTGTATTATATTTCTTTTTGTATATCTCATGGCACCTAATTATATATAAGGTGGTTGTATTCTTAAGTGAAAATATACATAAATAATATACCTCTTTTCCTTTTCCAACACAAGCTCAAACATGATATCAAAACTCATTAGTGCCCTAATAGGTCAAAAAGATCTTGGAGGCTCATGTGAAATGTCTAGTGTTCTAATCCACCAAAGAAGGTTGCTAAAAGGTTAAGCCTGGAAGATTTGGGTTGGGCTAAATAGAGACCTAGGCACATCAGACCATGAATCATATATGTGAAGTTTGAGGACTGAATTAAAAATGAGCCCAATAGAGCCAAAGGAGCCTAGACCTAACCCAGTCAGTCATTATTTGAGCAAGTGACAACTGGACTCCAAAAGTAAGCGAAGCCCAGTTGCACTTAAGGGGGGTAGTGTTGGAGGATGTAGAGCAAATATATCACATTGGAAAATAAAAGCAAAGTTAAGTGACATATATGTTGGGAGAGCAAAACTAAAATGGTTAAGACCATTTTGGTAGAGGTTAACCCAAACATTGAAGCCCATTTTCAAGCCCAATTGGAGACAAGTCTAAGTCCAATTGGTATGTTTATGATGTAAGCCCAACACTCAAACCCAAGTTCACAAAACCCAAGCAATTGAAGTCCATGGATTTAAGAATTTCTAACATGAGGGGCAATGTAGTTTGCATGATATGCTCATGATTCAAATTATAAGCATTGGAGGGAGAGTGCCATGTAAGATTGGCTTGGGGGCCATTATTATAAGTGTTACGGGAAGCATAATGGCACCGACAACGATCAGTTGTATGGTTACAATACCCACATATCTGACATGACCTTTTGCTTCATTTGAATGGAGGCCCAAAGCTGAAAAATTGAGATTGATTAAGCATTGATACAGTAATGTGTTGGTGCAACTGACGACATGGATAATAGACGATAGGCAATATATGCCATGTGATATTCCTGTATAATATGAAGTAATATCTCATGAGCAAGAAGTTGGTTATGCAATTCTTGAAAGTAAGAAGTTCATATCTTAAGTTAAGTGTTGTAATGATGGCATGATATTCACTGCCAATATTGCAATAAATGATTGCATTAAGTTTGGCCACTAAAATTGTGCAACCAATTGCAATAAGGTCATCTGCAAGTCATTTTGCCTTTTGTAGGTACTAAGAAATAGACATATCTTTTTTTCTTTAGGTTTTGGAGTTTTATATTTAGTTGTAACTGTCAATTTTGTAAGACTAAACCGAAAGCACTTACTCGTGCTTGCAAATGGCATAAGATGATGCTAAACCTATAACATAGGGAAATACCTCCTCAGATAGAAAAGAAAGAAGCAAGAAAGTAAGAATTGAACCTTTTGAAACCATGTGGCATAAGCAAGGTTGAGGATGGGTTGATCAAGATTGTAGTAGAGGGAATAGTAGGTGGTGGGGTTGGTTAGGAACCATTAATGAATCTAGTTAAATTTTGATTATTTAAGAAAAAAATGAATTGTGTTTTCCAAGTAGGGTAATTGCAAGAATTGAGTTTGATTGCAAATGATTGATGACTAGTTATGGTTTAAATATTTGGGATAGTGGTCCAATACAAACTCAAACTTGTATTATTATATGAACAGTGGTCAATAATATAACAATCCTAAAAATGACAAAAGTAAATTTAGTTGGTTGGGCTTCGCTGCCAGGTAATGTTAGTATCAATTTTCATAAACACGAAAAATAATAATTAACTGGAGTTTATTGGATATGATATATAGGCAAATACTGTCAAACAATAATGTAAGTATCTAGATACAAGACCGTCAACTCAAGTAGTATTTAGGTGAATTACACCGTCAACCAAGAACATCTCAAGAACACAGTACATTATGTTTGGTTATGTACTACTCATATACTAGAGTTTTAATATAATACAAAGTCTATCAATATAGCTATAGATATGTAAAAATCTATTTTACATATTTTGTTAATATTATGCTTCAAACCCGAGTACAGGCTTGAAAATCAAACCCAGCGATGAAGTCCAGCCTGTGTCATACCATACTTACGAACCAAAGACCCACATTAAAGTTAGTTTCAAGTCCAAAAGACTAATATATGATGAACAAGGCCTCTAAAGATTAAATCCATCCTTTTGACCGAGACTCAAGACCAAAGACTTATAAAATGAGGCCAGATGTAAACAATGACCTAGCTACCTAGGCCTTTTTTTTAGTTTTGATTGCCACCTTTATTAATAATGCCCTAGCTACCTAGGCATTTTTGTTTATGGAGTAAATCTTGGCACTTACAAACACACACACATATATGAAATAATTATCAAAATTCATTGAACATATCATTGTGGGTGTTTCAAAAAAAAAATATTTAATGAAATGGATAGAAGTGAAAAATATTTATAGTTGTAGAGTGTTTTATTGTTAGTCCTATACTATAAGCAACAGAGGAATAGCAAAAAAAAATTACTTTTTTGTTGTCCTTTAGTTGAACTAGTGTACAAATTATTTTTTCATTATTTTTTGTCCGTCCTTTGGTTAAACTAGCAGATGAACTATTTTTACATTTTTTTTATTCATTCTCTAGTTCAACTAGCAAACAATATATTTTTTTTTTTTATTTTTGTCCGTCCACTAGTTGAACTAGCGAACGGGTTAATGATATTTATTATATTGCAGCCTCCATATTGTACACAATATACAATTATTGTGTATAACATTTATGTATAATTTATTTATATTATAATTATTATTGAATTTTATTTAATATATAATATAATTTATTTTAATTAATAGTATAATCAATATAATAATAATATAATAAATTAAATTATTTAATTAATAAATTAATATAATAAAGTGTGAATTAATATATTAATAAGTTAAAAATACTAATTATTAATATATAATTTTATATATTCAACTATTTTGTTGATTATAATAATTATCAACAAAATTATTTTGTTGATAATAATAATTATTATTAATATATTAATTATACATTATTGTATTAATATAATTATATAATTACAGTATATAAATGATTTGAATATCAAAAATTACATATATGTGAAATCAATATATAGTAATATTAGTATATTATCTTGACATAACATAATTATTGAAAATTAAAGTAAATAATTTTATTTCCAGGTTGGAAATTAAATCAGAGATATAATTATATAAAAAAAATATTAATATTGGTAAAGTAATTAATTTTATTTGTTTAAAAATAAATTATTAATAATAAAATATATAAATGGTGAATTAGTGTTGTTATTTGTTTATTTCGAATTTAAATAGTATCATGAATTTAAAATCTAATGAAAATAATAATGAAAAAGTTGAAATATTGTGCATAATAATTAAGAAATAAATTATAAAAAATTTATAAAATGTTAAGATAAAACAATATTAAAAGAAAAAAGTATAATGTGAAATTAATTATATTAAGTGGCATAATGAAAATCTTTAATAAAAGTCAAAACCAAATTAGATAGATATTATTAGAGAATATCAGAAAAAATAATAGTATTGTTAAAGTAGTGTTACTAGAGTTTATCAATAAAAAATTAATGTTATATTTTATAATAAAGAGAATAATAATTTTATTTTTAATAATATATAAAGCAGTATTATAATTATAAAATTCATTGAAAATTAGAACAAAATTATATATTGTGTATGATATTTAAAAGTAAATGAAAAAATTTATAAATTACTATAATAAAATAATATGAAAATAATATACTATAATTTAAAATTTATCATATTTACTAGGATGCTAAAAAATTTTAATAAGATTAAAATAAATTGGTGTCATAATTTTTAAAATTTAACAAAAATTATATGTATTTTGCATGGTATTAAAATGTGTATTAAAAGTTATATGTAATAATATAATATTATTAAATATTATAAAAATAATCAAATCGTATTAGCATATTAAATTTTTTTAAAAATTGTAATGAAAATTATATATATACATGATATTTAAAAAAAAAAAAAGAAAATAGTATAATATAAAATTAAATATATTTACTTGAATACTTAAAAATATTAATATATTATAAAATAAATTTAAATAGAAATTATTATGGAATACTATTAAGAATACTAGTGTTGCTATATTATTTATTACAATTTATATTTTAAAAAATATAGATTATTATCAATAATATAGCTCCAAATTGGAGCTTTATACTAAATTTCAATATTTCCAGCATCAGCCTTTTGAAACAACCAAAGGCTGGTGGTGGACTGGGACGCAAGCTGCAAGTCTGGAGCTTGTAGGATCCCATTTTTTTCAATTGGCCCAAAGCTATAACTAGTGGACTACTTTTTTATTGTTATTATTGTTATTATTGATGGTCACTATTTGTGAGTGGCCGACCAAGGAGAGTCAAACCCCTTTGTCTGGTCCGCGACTTATATCAAGGGACCAACAAAAAATACACCGTATTCATAAATATTTTTCACTCTCACCCAATTCATTAAATATTTTATTTTAAATACCCATTTCATAAAAGGCCCCTATTTATGGTGGAGTTTACGAACTATTTATCAGGAAGACCATTGAACATTGAAAAAAAAAAAAAAAGAGAGCCTCTTAAGGTGAATATAAGTTAGAAAGATCCATAAATCTAATGTATTCAAGTTTTAAGTTAAGATGTAATGTCCAACCTATAAGTGTGTTTCTCATAAATAATCATATAAAATTCCTACTAGTATATTGGACTTCTAGCTTTCCCTCAATCTAATAAATTAATGGCCTAGCTACCTAGGCTTTTTTAGTTTTTATTGCCACCTTTATTAATAATGCCTTAGCTACCAAAGTATTTTTGTTCATGGAGTAAATCTTGGCACTCATAAACACAAACATATGAGAACAATTATCGAAACTTGGTTTGATCGTATCATTTTTCTGTATGAATTCAAATATATACCATAAATCATAACAGCTTGCATAGATTAAAAGATAAGTGAAAGAACAAAATAGTTTTTAGTAAGTGCATGCTGATAATATCAGTTCATGGGTAAAGACTACGATATCATTTACGTTATTATACTATAATATCATAATTAATAATTTACTGTTGAATTAGATAAAATTTATTATTCACTATTGGAGTATATATGATTAAAAATCATTGGATTAGATGAAAATTATTATTAACTATTGGATTAAACCATATTATTTGATGGTATTATAAAATTCATCAAGTTCACTCAGTTTGTGCTCCATAAGTGAAGAACTTCACCTTGAGGCACTCGTCAATTTAGGCTCAATATGATATATTGGATAACCATAAATGTTACAGTGACGGATTTAATAATGAGTAACGTTGTCTAATTAATGATAAATAATAACTTTCATCTAATTCAATAGTATATAATTATATAAAATCTAACGGTAAATAATAATTTTTATCTAATTCAACGGTGAATTATTAATTACGGTATTTTAGTGTAACAAGGTAAACAACAATATATTTTTCACCTTTGGATAACTATTCCACTTAGGAATGAGGTGAAAATCTAATCTGAATTTTTCTGGAAAAAAAAAAAGATCTAAATTCACTGACTTAGAAAAAATTCAAAATGATTTTAAACTCAAAATAATTTAAAAATTTTCAGATCAAATCATATTTTATCCACTGATCAACTTAAATTAATATAATTCTCCAACTTCAATTGATCAATTTAAACTATCAAAAATATTTAATTTAAAATAAAAATAAAATTTTAAAATAACTAAAATAATGAGTTATTCAAATAGACTTTAAATATAAAAAATAATCTTAATTCTATATATATATTGATCCAATGATATGATTCAAGCCGATCCAACTAGCAACCAAACCCTAAAAATAACTTATCGAAAATTGATCCTATTGAATGGCTGATCCAATGCATTTGTCACTCTACCTCGGAGCAATCGCTAATTATTTAACTCTGAATTCTTTGAACAATAGCAGTTCTGATAATATCTTGATTTGTGAATCCATCAGGAAGTCTAACCACAACATCTTGAAGCACCATTTGCTTGATGCTTGACACACTCGCGTGATGAACTTGAAACTCAAGCTCCCTAAGTGCATCCATCAATCTTGCGGCCGGGTAATTAACATCCGGCGACTGGACTCGAATCATAGCTTCTGATCCTACTATCTTCACATCCACTTCCATGGAGTTAACTGTATTATAATTGGAGCAGGATGGCATCAAGTGATCTGCCATATAATTAGTTGAAATATTGTCACATATGTTTGTACTACTTATCTTAGGTTTATGGGAAGATACTGCTTGTAGTTTGGACTCTAAGTCATCAATCTTGGCCTTGAGCTCCTTAATATAAGTGACTGCATCTGCAAGTAGAGATGCTTTGTCCATCTTTGACACGTTAGGAACCACAGATCGGAGCGCATAGAACCGAAGATTAAGCCTCTCTCTCCGCTGCCTCTCTGCTTCAACATGGTTTAGAGGCAATTCTTTACCTGTAATTAGTGGCTTTCTTCCTCTTTTCTTAAGACGTTCTGTATTTCCAGCAGCAAAATTGCCATCAGAGTCAGAAGGTCCGGAATCAGAAGATGATCGACCTTGACCGGATGCATCCCTTTTTATATTGCCTTCATTTAGCTTTTCTGGAGAGTACTCTGTTTGAGAACCTGAAAACATACCAATATCAAGGAAAGTCTCATTTCGATGTGGAATATGAAGCTGAAAGTCATGGCCAGGCTGCTTGATCAAGCAGGCTACATCCGCACCAAAATATGATTTGCAAAGTTGAACCAGGCTCCAATCTTCATTAATCAAATTGGAAGAGCCCAACTCAACAACTCCACAAGAAGTAGAAATGCAGGTAAAAGTCTGTATCCCGTGCAGACGAGCCTCTTTAACTCTTTCACATTCATACAACTGTAGCTCATGGTCACCTGTCAACCAGATGAAAGCTCCTGAACCGAATGCCTGGCCAAGAATTCCATCTCCAATCCCAAATGTTCGTGTTGCTGACACTCTATAGAACCACTCATAGTCAGCAAAATCCCCATCTGTCAATCGTTCCATGTCCATTTCATCACTGAAAAGAGTTTGGAACTCTTTAGTTACATCCCTTCTATCAAGATTGAGCCCGAATTTGAGGTGATGGGTATGCTGCCTAACGTTGGTAGCTTTGGTTGCAATATCTTTTGAGCTGCAAAAAGTTCCATCACCAAATGATAAAACAAGGCGGCTACTGGCATCCTTGGAAGCCTGCCAGAAGATGGCATAGGCCCACCATTGATCAGGGCGGCTTTGTACGATGAAGTTGAGGCGTTGTTGGAGAGATGGTAGAGTGGATGAGTCTGGACAAAACGGCAAAAGTGAAGATGAAGAAGAGGGGGACACAATCTCTTCCATGTGAATGATATTATGAACGAACTTTAATTTCTTGCACTTGCACCCTAGTTTTGAAATATGATGCGAGTCTTCTGATAGACAGCTGAGAAAATTTTTCCTAGTAAGGAAAGAAAGAAAAGGTTTGATAAAGGGAACCGAAGTAATTGGCTAATGCGAGATGGAATGGGATTATATATAAAAGGGTGATTTTGGGCCACTGGGTTGACTTGTCTGTTTGTGCCACCTTCGTTTCGGAGATTTCCTAACACCATTAACACGTGGGAATATTTCAATTTTTATGCACTTGCTATTGTAGATATGACGTTAATGAATTGAACCAACATCTACTAATATCAGTCCTTGGTGTAAGTTTCATTGAACCTTGTCACACTCTTTGTCGAACCATTTTTTTTGTTTTTCCTTTCTAATTTTCACTTTCAAGGTTCCGTGATTACATGTTGTTTGTCCTTTGTGCAAGTTCATGGTACTTTTGCTGATAGCCTATTGTGAATCCAATAATTGGGCCTTGAAGTAAAATTTACTGGAGAATTTATCTTATCTCGATTTGTTATTTGGAGTAAACTTTTGTTATTTGTTGTTTGTTTAATATCAGTCCTCGGCACAATAACTACAGTATCTTTAATGGTATGTTGTATTATGATGTTATAATTAGGGTAATTTTTAAGATTTAAGTAATAATTTTATTCACTTTAAATAATTTTTTATTTTTAATAGAATCACTACAAATAATTAATAAACTAACACATAATTTAAAATTTTACACAGTACTATCAATATTGCATTTGTATCTTAAAATTCACCATTTATAGGTGAGTTCAATAATGAAAAATGTCAGTTCTTCTAAGAGAATATGAAAGAATAGTAGTTCATCATATTAAAAGCTTATGACTAACATCTTGTTTTTTCTTTTTTAACGAATCACATGAATCATCCATTAATAATAATAATAATAAAGTACATCTTGACATGTAATTGAATAACATAACATAATGAGAAATTTGTACGTAATCTCAGAATTAAATTCGTCCATGCTGCGTCTTAGCCGCTTTATGCACAATAGATTGATAGAGGGACCAAGCAGCTATGTTAATTTGCACGTAAGCCACGAGTATTCAGATATTCCACAGGGGATAATTTTTCTAGGCGCTGATAGCTGTTGCGCCTAAGATGCATTTGGCTTTTTTTTTTTTGGTACTGAATATAAAATATGTTTATTTTTATATTTAATTTTTGTATCTTTTTTATTAAATTTTATTAAACGCAATCTTGATGGTAATAATAACTATATTTGACTGTTTTTACTTCATAATTTAGATCTAAAATTTCTTTTATTTCAGATGCATAATTTGTTTGTTTTTTGTTCATTTTCTGCAAATCATTTCAATTAATTTTTATTCACTTTTTATATACATTCAAATAAATTCCGTTTTCTATCACTTGGCCTTGAGTGCTACACAAGTGCAGGTATATCATGCTATGAGATGCCTGCACTTATCGAATTTTTCCAACATGGTTTGCTTACTGCTCACCCTAGCTAGGGAACATGATTAAAGTACTGTTTGTTATTGGTTTGCTGATCACAGAATTTGGTTCACTGGATTTTAAACTAACTGAAAAATACTACGTTGGACCTTGAAAGAATCAAAAGAAAAGAAATTAAGAGTTTTATGTATTAGTAATGGTCAGATTGAAGTTCAATTGTTCCGTTCATGATTTGGAAATTAAAGGAATTATTGGTAGACAGGCAGTTAAATGAAGAATACATAACACAAAAAATAAATGTCAGTTTGTTTTTATTCAGACCTAATTAAGCCGTTAGAGTCAACTAAGTAGGCATTACGGAATAAAAGCATTTTTGAACAATGACTTTGAATATCAATACCTCTAATTATGACATAGTGGGGGCTACTATTGGACAAAGTCGTTGCACACGAAAATTGCGATGAGCCGTAAGTAATTGTCTTTGAAACCGAAACAATCTCCCCCCTTTCCCCTGGGGCCGATGTACTTCTACAGGTTGCTGTGGCCACAATAGTCCAACTGTCAATGTGGTTCGGTACCTCTATGGGCTGGAAAAATATATAATGTTCAACACTTTGGGGACATGGCATATGTTTCTTACCAACATTGCACCACCGTTAACAAAAGAGATGACCGGAAATGTAAAAACTTTTACAGAAAATTTTAGTCATAAACAAATATAAATAATTAATACAATCCATAATTCACTACCTTTACACATAGCCAAACGCACAAATTATATTTTATATTTTTCTGTAAAATATTACTTCTAACTCTTTACTTTTAATTTCAATCAAATAAACACCTTATATTTTATTTTTCATTTATTGAACACTTATCAAATAAATGAAATTATCTTGAATTTCATGTACCTATTCTCAAAATATTATTATTCAACTGGAGAAAAATATCCTTATCTTTTACAATTAGATGTGACAATTTATGATACCCAAGCTTGTCTAAAAAATGGTTAAAAGTTGACCTAATATAGACAAAAATTTTAAAAAATTTAAACTCGAAATGACCTAAAATTTCTTTTACAAATCTGACCTAAAAATTTCTTTTATCAAATCTGACCTACATATCAACTCGACCTTGGCTTCACATAGTGATTGATCCAAATGACTTAATTGAATTATTTAAATCAAAATTATATTTTTATTTTAAAAAATCAAAATTATGAATGACTCTAACTTGAAATTCAAAAAATGACCTAAATTTCTTTCTATACCTTTATTCATTGACCCGACTCGCTTGTAATCCAAAGTGACATGATTTCGATCTCCTAAAGAAGAAGTGACTCCGAATTGATCCCATCCAAATCCGTTCAATCCATTTGTGACCTTTATTTACAGTTCATTCAAGGCAAAAACACAGAAAAAAACAACACCACAAATCTCATCTTTTCCAAGAAAAGAACACGACTAGAATCTTCTCTCACTACAAATCAAATAATGAACTTATTATCTTTGGTCGACAAGATAAATGAACTTAACGAACACAAATTGGATTAATGTACTTGTCTTTTCTAAACTAGTGATGGAGCTGTTGCCATTCTGGTTTGCTTGTGTCCTGACCAGAAGCAGCATAGAGTGAAGGAGATGAGGTTATGTCTACGGAGGAAGTTGCCATGGCCACCATATTCAAACCATTAATCACAAGACTTACACTATTCTCCTCTCTATCGTATTACTTAACAAAAAAAAAATTCTAAGAAAAAATCTCATTTACAACCCATAAACAAAAAACCCATCTTTCCATTTCTATAACTAACTGATACTAAGAAACTCTTTACTTTTTTTATTTCCAACACCAGCAACAATGAGGCCCCATCAAATCTTGGTTTCCTCAACTCTTTCTCCACCACATGATCAATTTCCTTCCTGCAAAACACCTTATCTCTCGCTCTCCCTTATTTACAATACTCCCAATCTAATGGCTGAAAATGGGTTCTTCCCTAATCAATCAATCATGGATGTTGTTGTCTAATCTTTTTAATCTATCGGCTGTGAAAATAATGATATTGAATTAGTAAAGTATTCCATGCTTGATTTTGATGATGATGGTATAAATATTATTTTCTTTGCATCAAAACAATGGTGGCCCCATTTAAGGCTTCCCTTATTCTCATTTTGTCTTTAATCCTTGCAGCCACTCTTGAGTCTTCGCTCGCTCTTGCGCTCTCCTTCATGTTAATATATGCCTTTGAGCCAATGTGTTCACAAATCATATACTAGACAAAGTCCATGTAATGCAAATTACTATAAACAATATATTGCTTCCTTTTTAGTACGCTACTATTTATGGAATAAGTTATTTAATCTATTTATTTAGTGTCAAAGAGGAAGTCCATGAAATAAATACACTTTGTAAATGTATTTATAAAAAGTTATAATTACGAGATACCTATTGCATTAAAGCATTAAGAGAAAATATGATTACCCAACAAAGGCCTAAACCTCTAATAGAAAGTTGGATTTAAACCATCAGGACCAACACTTATCCTGATACATCTGAAAGATAGCTCATCAAAACTTGTCAAGACTAAATGGCTTACTCAACGTTGCATTATTCTCTGCAGAAACTTTATTAACTACAAACAACAACTCTGCGGTTGAATGACTAGCCTTATTATGAATATATGTTGAAAATAATCAACAGCCAAGGAACATAAACCATCAAGAGAATCCACCATAGTACCCATATCATCTTGCAATACGATTATTACATTGTCTATCGGATGTCATAACTTGAAAATAATTTGTTTTAGATCACCAGCTTGAAGCTAGAAACAATTTGCCCATTGCTTTCAAAACTCTAAGTCTTAAATTGACAAATCACCATATAGATATGAAATAAAGCCACATTATCAAAATTAGTGAAAATGTGTAACTGAGTAATAGCTTGCTTGTATGCATCAATTTTTTTGAAATTTGCACGTAATCAACATCCCCATGTAACCAATACAGATGTATAATTTCTTTCTTATTTTACTTATTTTATCTTTCTTATAAATCTTTCTTATATCTTATAAGATACCAATACAAAAGACATAAAAGTGAAAGCTTTTTCTTTTATATCTTTTATTTTAAATCGAAAAAAAAAACCAAAAAGAACTTTACAAAACAAAAGCAAAAGATAAAGATTGAGAAGAACATAAACATATATAATTTATATATAATACTCAATCAGAATCCAACCCATAAAAACCATAGATCGGAAGAGCGTCGTGTAGGGAAAGAGTGTCAATTAACGTGTAGA
>CATIWR010379270.1:0-43709 GCA_949677035.1 Omphalea diandra
AATGATAAAGGAGACATGGATGGAGGAAGACCCAAGAGAAGCTATATTGAAGTATGCTGATGTTGCAGCAAAAGATCCCAAGTTCATTGCACCAGCTTATGCAGAAACCCAGCCTGATCCAGTTTTTGCAAAATCAGATTCTGAGGATGAAGGGAAATAATCTGATTATCATAATCTGTTTCATTTGCTACTTGGTAGAGGATCTCATATTATTTTTTTAATGGGTGAGCTCAGATCTCCACAGTTGTAACACTAGAAATATTTACACCATCTTTTATGGTCCTATCCCTTACCAAGGATTGCTAGTTGAATTTTTTTGCTTTTTTACTTGTAGGTGAGCTCAAATCTTTACCATCTATCTCTATGTCACAGAGTTCAAATTTCAGCAGCAGTAGAAGGCATTGAAGAAGATATCAAGCTGAAGATTTCATCACAACTTATAATTGGCAACAGTTAAGATCTGAGCTCACCCATTAAATATAAAGCGTTCAAAACTCGGTGACAGATGGTGGCCAAAATTTGATGAGCACTTGTTTTTAATCTCATAACCTATGTATTGTAGGCTGTTTCTCTCGCTTCCCTAGAATTTGTTTAAAATGTGGTTTACTGGTTGTTAAAGAGCTTGTACTCATAAAAACCATTTATAGTCCTATAGGCATAGAATCAAGGTGTATGTATTTTCACTGACTTGGAAAGTTCTTTAGTTTGATGTGTAAAAGTACTAATGATATAAAAAAAAAAAATGGAAGTTAAGAAAAATAGATCTTTAGAGGTTACTGATACAAAGATTTAATCTCCATTAACGATTGTTTACATTATAATTTTTTTTTTCTAATTTTACTCATTATTTCATTGTTATGTTATCTTCAGACCGTTGGCTTCTATTTATAAGGGAGCTTACAATAGATTGGGTTGCATCCAATCTATCAAATTAAAGACGAGAAAGAAATGATAATTTATCTCAACAGTGACTGAATTGTGTCTAAAACTCTATTCTGACTGGTAAAAATTAATTTGTCCAATTAATTAATTAACATAATTTAGCCAAATCAAGAATCTCAAAATTGCATAAAATTTGCAAATAAATAATAAAATATGATAATTTAATTTCAATTTCATATAATTATCAAATAAATAAATCAATTTTAATTCTCACTTGCAGTCGGATGATTTAAGATCTTAATTTGATTGTCTTATATAAGTTGAAATAATAATTATATTTAAGTTTCTTAATTGAACAAAATCGACTTTTAGTAATCATAAATTGTAATCGTAATTTGTCGATCATTAGGCACATTACTTGAAAGAAAGAAAATTTTATTTCTCTTCTCCATGTTTTTTTCTTCTAATACGATAAATTAACAAAAAAACAAATGCTTTGTGCAATATGATTTCGCAATACATGTATGCTTTCTCTGTCTCTTCATCTTATTTTCCTTTTTTTTTTTTCTCATCTTCTCTATAACCAGTCCACTATAATTTTGCTAAATTTTTATTTGATTTTTTTTTTGGCTCATCTCCTCTTTTATCTGAGTAGTTTACTCAGTTCTTCTTCTTCTTTGTTATCTTCATTTCATCTCCTCTTTTTTCTATAATCAATCTTTTTTTTTTTTTTTACTCTTTTTTTTACTTTTCTCTACTAGCAGTTGACCCATCTATGTCTACTACCTACGGTGTTATCACTGTTTTTATTTCGTTGCAACAACTTTTTTCCTATAATTACAAAATAATATCTAATAATATAAATTATGTGCATTGATGTTAAGACAAAATTAGATTAAAACACGTAAATTAGGAATAAATTTAGGATTACATTTTTATCTTTTTGTTGTATATTACAATAAAACAATTGAGGAATATCATAAATTCAGAATATAAATTTAATCATAATGGTGGTGGTGGTGGTAATGATGATGGAAATAAAGATTGTGTTACCCTTGATATAGAGTAGTTGTCTTAGTTTTATTTTAATTTAGTCTGTATAGATTTTGTAGAATTTAGGATTATAGGTTGACACTTTTAAAACTCTTATTTGACTTTTATTTGATGTTATGGAAGCTTACACTTAATTCATTCTTGCTCTCAAAAGAGAAGACAAAGTGAAAGAAAGAAAAAAAAAAAAAAAAAAAAACACAAAAGATTTGTAGTAGTTTGGCCAATAATACCTACATCCACAATCTAAATTATCACTTAGGTCATTTACTTATTCTATGGCACAAGAGATCCTCTTTTTTATAGATTTAGAGATAATCAATTCATTCCTTTTTTACAAGGCTCAAAAGAGCAAAACTCCACTAATACTTTTTTAGGCTAATCACCATCTATATGTTTTTATTGGTTGAACATTGACCTTTCTACCCATACAAAGAATCACCAATGAAGGTCTCCAAGTCTTTTAATTAGGAAAATATACAAACTATGCTCAAGGAATTCTACTCTCTTACTAACTCAAGGTTAGCTTAAAAATCACTCAAAACCTTTCTGGATACTTAACGCGTTAGCTACAGCACTGCACGGGTCGATACGCACAACGCCTAGTATCCATCGTTTACGGCTAGGACTACTGGGGTATCTAATCCCATTCTCTTCCTATCTTTTGGACTTCAAGTGAGGATCTTTATAAGAGAAATCCCTAAAAACTAACTTGTAGAAACAAGTTTATAAGTTTTGTCAACTTTTGAAAGACTAGCCATTATAGCCCATCCATAATCATCAATTCTATCCTACGAAATTTAAGATCCTAATATCTTTTTCTAATGATCATTGATTATTCATAACAACTATTGAATGTATCTATAAATGACCATTGTAGTTTTGTCACAGTCATTGTCGATGTCCAAAATCGAATAGACTAGTTAAAGTACTTTTTAAAGGTTTTTGCAATGATTATTGGACTCCTCCCACTCCCGTTGAACACTTCTATGATCATTGTATCTTTCTCTATGATCATTGAGTCACCTTCAAACCATGCAAACGAGTTAAGATACTTCTTGAAGACTTTTCCTATGCTCATTATTTTCTATCAATGCTCCTTGTTTTATTTTCACGTCATTAATATATTTTTATGCAGTCATTAAAGCCTTCGATCTTCTTTTTCTCTCCTCATTTCTGCCTTGCACCAAATTTGGTATGCTCAATTCTTACTATCTTGAAATATTTTACCTCCATCTTTAAAAGCATATTAAGGGTTTAAATAAAATGTCTCCATGCTTTTGATAGGCATATCTTCCTTTCTAGAGATCAAACATCCTTTCTCTTATGGTTTTGGCATGTCTTTTAAAGCATTGTCTTTAAGGTGTATCTTTGTGTTCCTTTTTTGGATTCAATAATACCCCAATGCAAACATTGGCAAAAATTGGAAGTATAAACACTCAATCATAAGGTTAAAACTTCTCTTGATTTTGGGATCATTCAAAACAATCATCAAGAGTCATTACTTTAGAGGTTAAGATAATAAAATGTCTTAACAACTTAAGAGTAATCTTGGGGTCAATAGATGAGTCTTCCTACTAGGCATTGATATATCTCTGTCTATAGCGATATCTTCTTATGCTTCCCTAAGTTCATAATTTCAGTAAATAAGTATACTTTTCAGTTTACATACTAGTTTTTCTATTTTTGTAAGGTCTATGACATATTTCTACTGAGAAATAAAAATTCCTTATCATGGGGTGTGTTATTTCAATTTTGAGAAAGTATTTGAGCCTTTTTAGCTCCTTTATCTTAAACTCCTTAGCCATGTATTCTCTTAGCGTTTGTCTCTCCTTGTCATTACCCATTATAATGACATCATCAACAGAAAAAAAAAGGGCTATAAATCCCCCTGAATTAGAATGTTTGTTGTAATAATGTATGATCTTCTTGGTTCTATCTATATCCCGTAACTGCTATTACCTTCTAAAACTGCAATCATGCTCTTGGATACTGTTTAAGTCCGTAAAAGCCTTCCTTAATCTATGCCTTATTAGCCACCATCTTACCACTAAAACATAGTGGAATCTTCATGTAAATCTCTTCTCCTAGATAACTCTCTTCTTCTAGATCTCCAAGTAAAAAAGCATTTTTACATCAAATCATTATAAATTCCAACCATAGTCTGCATCCAAAGATAATAAAACACTGAATGTGTTCATCTTGGCATTTGGGAAAAAAGTCTTCCTAGTAATCCATACCATATGCTTGAGTGTACCCTTTAGCCATCGATGTTGCCTTTTCTCTCTCCAAAAACCCATCAATCTTATATTTCATAATAAATATCCATTTGTATCCCATACCTTTCATTCCTGTAGGTAATATCCTAATTTTTATCCTTTCCTAAAGTTTCCATCACCAATTCATGGCTTCTTTTCAATTTTCTTTACATAGTGCCTGAGATAGTGTGGTAGGGATAGAAATGGTGTTTAGGCTTGCAAGGAATTTCCTACGATATGGAAAAAAAAAAAACTCTGAAAAATGGCAAAAGCTACAGTGGGTGTTTGGTGCATTCCCTAGCTCCTTTCCTAACAGCAATAGAAAGTTTGTGCTCTAATGTAGTACTCAGGTTATGCATAAGATTAGTTTGTTAAGGAAGAGTGGAAACCATTACCTTGTTTCCAAGAAAAGGATTAGATTCTTGGGCTCGCATAATGTCCAGAACTATAGGTTTCCTCCTCGAATACATCTAAACAAATTGTTTATCAATAAGAGCATTAAACACAGATTTATTTTCTGTCATAGACATAGGCATGATTTCTAACACATGTTCATTAGGTTTTTTTTTTTTTTTTTTTTTTTGTTTTATCACAAGCACAGTTTCTAACGTAGGTTCATCTTCTGCCACAGAGATAGGCACAATTTTTGATACAGGTTCATTTTCTCTCATAAATGTAGGCATAGTTTCTGACGCTAGTTCATTTTCTATCATAAAGACAGGCATGGTTTCTGGCATATGTATAGCCTTGGACACATTTGAGTTGCAAAACGTGGCGGTGGTGATATTTCGAGGTAGCAAAGTCCATCCTTTTTCTCTAGCACGTCCAATCCTCGTCTCCAAATCTAAGTCCTGAAATCAACAATGAGTAGGGCAAAAAATGACATTGCAAAGTAAATCCATGGTTAGTTTTTTTTACAGTTAATTTTTTTACAGACACCAAGTTGGTTGACAACTGAGGTATATGAAGAACATTTTTAAGGACAATTTCAAGCTTAAATGTCTTTAGCAACTGATAAAGATATGCACAAGTTACTCATTTCTGGAGTCATGGAGTTCCATAACAGGGCATTAAGAGAAGTATATGAACCAATTGAGTCCACTTAACATTATTTTTCCCATTCAATCTATAGGAGGAATTGCTCAGGGCCTACACAGGTACTACTCATTCTGTTTGAGGAGATATGGTGATTTCAAATGAATTAGACATGATGACTCTCATATAGATATATTTGATCCCATTTTGTGTCTTTCTTCAAACAGAAAGTAACAATGAAGATCATCCAAGAAATTTGGTGATGAAGGCCAAGAATAACAAAATAAGAATATGGTAAATAGCTATGAAAGCCAAAGAACAAATAATGGCAATTAGGCCAATGAAATCTGATTCTCAAAGAAAGTCTGACTCTAATATTATATTGAATTAAAGAGATATTTGCAGAAAAGATGATTAACCTCTAACTTTTATTGTATTTTTCTTTTGTACGTACAATAAAATAAGAAGAAATAATTTACCTTGATCTACTCCTAATTATTTCCTACGTTATTACCTTGATTATGTCTAAATCAATTCTATTACAGTAATTTATAGCTTTCAACATCAAATTTCATAAAACTAGAGATTCTCAACTTGTTTTACTTAATTCTAGGATGCAGCATAATTGAAATCTCTGTCTATATACAGTTGTGCGATTTTCCAACAATAATAAAAGCATATTTTCTTCAAGAAAAAGGAGATAAAAGAATACTACATGATAAAGAACAATTTTTTATCATTAGACCTTCTTCAGAAAATTTATGATAAAAATTTCCTGCAATTAAACTGACATGAAAAAAATCCCTAGCAGTGATCTATTTGATTTGTCTAGTGTAGTGAATAGATTGTCTGTGTTCGTCTACCTCTCAAAATGATTGTCGCTAGTGTGTCTGCCTCAAGATCCTTCTGAAACTCATTGAACCTTGTGCATAGAACAAACAGCTAAAATTTGCGTTGAGTCAAAGCTACGAGAGAAGGGAGTTATCCTCTCCCCTACAAATTTCTTTGCTTTTAAACTGAAAACTGTAGTGCTTAGGGAACGTTCAGTGAATAGAAAGGAGAACGAAAATTGTAAGTGGTTGGATCAATGAACTTTCCAGCTGTTGCATGTCAATGGCACAGGTTCCGAGGATGAGTCCAGAAATGATACAATATAATCCACAGAAGAAGAAAAGAAAATCCTGCCATAAATATTGTCTATACAATCCAAAATCATCGAAGTTCAAACCTAATATAGAAATGACAGGGAAATAAAAAGTCCCTTTGGAAAATGTTTTATTATGACATTGACATCTACAAGGGCTTGAAGTCAGAGAAGCCTTTGATAAGCCCAAGACCACGTCCCCATAAAAGATTGGGATCATGATCGCTTCTATTTCTTTTTTTTTTTTTTCTTTTGTGGGCAATACAACAGGCATATCATATAATTTGGTGTTAAGTCATCTGCAATTATTGACATATTTCTATGTTACAGTGTTTCTTCTACCAGCCTTCAGTTGCATGTTAGCATGAAAGTTAATAATGGCTCAAAATGCAAAAGGATCGATGTCATTTGAAGCGTGGTCAAGGAAACAGAGTATCAGAACCCCTTATTCTTTCACTGCATTACTTAAAAGTCTCGGTATGCAGTTTGCAATTTTTGATTTGACACATTAAACTTGTCAAAGAATGAAGTTAGGGGCTCCCATGCTCGAAGCTTGACAAACGGTGGTCTGATAAAACAGCAAATAGCTGTGTGTCTACGAAAAACTGCAAAAGCCACAAAATAATGCATAAGCAATTAACAGCCAAATGGCTAACATATTAAACCATGATTGAGCAAAATGTGCATCAGGTCAATAATCTCTTTGGTTGATGGCAGGTATCAACCCAGTGGCAACATCATCATCAAGACAAATATGAAGATTGTAAGTGCAGGTAGATTCTAGGAGGAATTGATACTTGGTTTGCAAGAAATAAGTTGGTGAGACATTCAAGGAAAACAGAAATTGGACTACCTTTATAAATGGCCGGTCCCTGGTCGGAAAGGAATCAATAAAGCTGTCTTTAAGAAGTAAACATACCTGAAAAGAAAACCAAAAAATCCATATTATGCAAAGATAGGAATATTTTTCTTTTTAATAGGATGAAAACAAATAATCATTTCTTCAGTTTTTCTAACCCTGTCATTGTTTGATTGTACATTAGTTATCGTATGGGACCTCAAATCTGAACAAATAGACTCCAAGTAGCGCCTCATAATGGTCAAAAATTGGGTTGCTGCTTCAGCCTGAGAATCAGTAAATAAGAAAATAGGATAAGAAGAGTAGTGCCAATAACTATAGAGCTGTTCACAGTGCCAATAATAACAGCAAGTATAGAGCTGTTAGTGCCTCATGGCGCCCAACTGCCAATAATATCCGAAAGTATTGATCAGGAAATAAAACATTATACTTTATGTATTTTCTTGAGTGCAAATGGTTTGGAATATATATATATGTATAATGGCCTGCATAATGGGGCAGGCTGAGGTTCAAAAATCTTGGCCCTTTTCCAGCCTTGTGTACTGGCTTAAGTATAAGAATTAAAGCAGGAATAAAAACAAGGATCATATTACTCATAAAATGAAGCTAGTAAAAGAGTCACCTAGAAGAGGAAGATATCTGGCAAGTCTAGTCCAGATTATGAAGTTCCCCTTAATAATGTGTAAATGTAAAATGACCCTCATCATGCTAAAATAGTAAAATCATTTTTATCCTCTTAATTAATCAATAAGAAGATTTATTTATTAAGGACAAAGAGAGTAAATGGAGTCTACTAGACTACTGGTGTAAAAATAAAGAGTCTGCTAAAGTTGTGTCACTACATAGCCTTAATATGCACTTCACAATAGCAAGTTGATTGGTTGAGATGCTAAATAGATTATGATTAAAGGTCCTCATACATGGTATTAGTTAGGGGTGACAATTCATGTCATGTCGTATCGAGACATATATATAACACAAAAATGTTCAATCCGAACACAATCCGTTTAATTAATCGCATCAAAATTTTCAATCCTAATACAGACATGTTTATAAAACAGATTACATAACACGACCCGTACAGTTCGTTTAATTAATCATGTCATTAACGTGTCATGCCACGAAAATACACGTTTAATCTAAAAACATATAAAAATTTAAAATTTTTAACTAAAATATTTATATATTGAAAATATAAATATTAAGTACTAAAAATCTAGCAAATATAAGGTTGAATTTAAAAATATTTTTTTATATATATAAACATATTTTATTTAAATCATGTTCAAATGTGTATATTTGCATCGTGTATTACATATTAACCCAGTAACTCGATTATATAATCATGTCTATTGCGAGTAACCCATTTAAACCTACTTTTTTACCATGTCATATACAGGTGACACGAACCTATTTATGTCAAATCCAAACCCGTTTAACTACCAGTTGTGTCGTGTCGTGTCATTTAATTGAGTCGTGTCAAAAATTGTCAGCCCTTGTATTAGCTGTAAAGAAGATAAAGTCTCAAGTATTCCAGCAAGTATCCAAGCAAGCAGAAAATTTTCACTTGAGTAGAGTTACAAGTACCACCTGTGCTTCGTTACACCTATATACGGGATGCTTTTTCGCAATCGAACTCTGAAACGATAGTCTAGCGTGAAAGGGTGCAAGTTCAGAAACAAGTTCTTTGTACCGCGGAAGACATGGCAAGTGGCACATTTTCACCTGGAAATTATTTTTTTTTAAAAAAAAGGTAAGTGGAAGAAATGGATAGCAGGAAGAACACTAAAATTCTGCATTTGGAAAAATTCATGAACTCATTAGTTCTTAGGATAATTTAAAAAAAAAAAACACTTGAACCATGGCCGGGCCAGCAGAAATTTCAAATTCTACTAAGATATGATGGTGCTTTATTTTTTCAAATTCTACTAAGATATGATAATATTCATTTAAATCACTCTCTCACACCCAGAGCAGCAAAAGAGCTCATCTCTTTGACTTTCCATTTCAAAGTCCAAGTAAAGGATTATCAGAAAGAAAAAATAAAGTTTGTATAAGGGTTTAAACTTCAGCAACAATAAGCATTAACTATAAATTGTAGTGTAAGAAAAAATAAATCCAAAAGCCTAAAAACCTGATCCTTGAGAACATTAACATGGACAAGATTAGATGTTTTGATCTTCAAGTCTGCTGGCTTTTGTTGTATGCCAACCTGCAAAATAGATCAAGTTATACGAAAACAATGAAAATTATCCAGCAACACATGAAACAAGGTCCTAATTTGCAAATTTTCCTTGGAAGTTCTGCTGGTGTGTATTTCTTTTCCTACAAAGAACTACAACTCCTTGAGAATGGAGACTTTGTTTCCAGATCTTCTATATTCTGTCAAAAAATGAACTAAAACCAGATTGTATCCATATAAGTTTACTGGCTAGTACTTCAAGTAGTTAACCTCCGGTTCCTGAATTAACTAACTGACTAACTCAAAATAAAGTTCAAGATTCAATAGTGCCCATGATTAATAATTGAAGAAATTTTTCCATCAGAAAAGTCAAACTAATTATTGAAACTTGATAATTGATAACAGCTGTGCAAATAAAACTTGCAAACCATAACCTGTTTCAAATGTCAAAAAGAAAGAGACTAAAAGATAAAGCAGATTTTTTTTTTTTTTGGGGGAAATATAGAAAACTAAAATAATGATGCTTATGGAGGAATTGTTGAGAACATATCCTTGCATATTGCTTAATAGGTGATCCCTTGCAAAAACATCTTCCACAAATGTCCTGCCTCCCCAATGGTTAAATTTACATTCCCATTTCAGGCCCTTCTGCAGGACAATGTTTGAGCTTAAAATCTTATTAGGTCCTAAAAGATCTTCCATGCGTTATATATTCTCCATTTTTGTTTTGGCATATTGGAAATTCTTATACGGGAAGAAGGCTGCCAGAGATTGAACCCCTGACCTGTTTCACTGAGACAGGCACTCGACCATTGGGCTACTAGCCCAATGCAATGTATTCTCCAATGTCTTACATAATCTCCTTTTTACTTCATCTACACTCGAAATGATCATCCTTGAATCATGATAAATTCCTTCAACCAAGAAAATTATGATTTCCATTCTTTGATCAGGCTGAGGTTTATGACTATCGCCAAATTTTCTAAAGGGGACCAATTTGGGTGGAAGTGTAACTACGAATGATCTTTCAAACCTAAAATAAAAATTGTTGCAACACTAATCCAAATTCTCTCTTTAATCGCATAAAAAATGTATGCAAAAATTTAAGTAAAAGTATCCAATTCAATCACATCTTTAGGCCAAGAGAGTAAAATCTTGAGATTCACCCTTATGATTCACCAACCTACTTCACAATCACCCAGCTTTTTCATCTTTATCCATAATTTCAGTTCTCTAAAATATGATATCCACATAACATTCTTATTGATGAATCATCTTCTAAATATGGAGAGGAAGTCCCTCAGATGCATCTAAGTGATGCCAGACTGAAGTTTGGCCAAAATTAAAATGCTTAATCACCATCTGATGCAAGAGTCTGATCTTAAGAAAGTTTGTCTAAGGTTAACTCTAACTTTATTTCCTTTCAATTTCAATTCTATGATCACAGAAAAATCAGACTAGAGAGTCCTAGTTTGTGGAAGTAAATCAAATAATGAAGCATGATGCAAATACAAGAAATTAATCCATAAACAGCAACCATAATTACATGTGGGATAACAAAAGGGCAAATAGCAGAACTCACAATAAAGGGAACTGGAGCATCAAGAAAATCAAGCATCCTCCCAGGCAGTATCTGTGACAGAAAGCAGAGAGTTTAGCTTGATAACAATAATGCAAATTTTAGAAATACCTAATCATGGCATTGACAACAGATATTTTAGATTTCAAATTTTCTCAACCAAATCCAATCATTCACACAAGTAAGAGTCCAATATCCATCTTGACCAAAACCAACAAACAAACCCTTAACATTCTGAAAAGAGCATTCATTTTCTTATGGATACTTCGAATAGAATTTTAGGAAGTTACTTTTTTTTAAGAATTGACTGGTATATTGTTCAACAAAGCAGAATGCATAAAAATAATCAGTGGAATTATTTGTAAGATTTTTTTTTTGAGAAAAAGCCAAGTGCCATATGGGGGCCATGCAGATGATAAAAGCCCTTCAGATTTTCATCTTTTAACAGAGTGGAGCACAGGAAATAGTTTTCCTTGCTCAAAGAAGAAAATTAAAGAAATGAAGACTGAAGAAACAACTTATTATTGCTCCCGTATAAAGAAATATAGTTTGTTGTTGGTTGTTACAATGTTTTGCAGTTAGAAATGCTCTCATATATAGTCTTTGCTCTCGTAGAATCTAAAAGTGCGCCTGAAAAGCTGGACTATAAAGCTGCACCAATATGCTTACTAATGATGAAATACCAATGTAGAAGTAATTATACTAGCATTTTAGAAGCAACAAATGAATTTTTCCGCCTCTCCTATATTTCAGAGTCAGTAAGGATTGCATAATTGTTGTTGCACCTTCCACAATTCTCAGTCAATCATGTAAAAGCGACTATTTCAAATAGAAATGATATAATAAATGAGATGGCTAACATCAAATCTATAACTAAATCCATACTGTTCTCTGCTGGATCCTATGTAGCACCGACACTTCCTGGGAGTTAATATATGTGTATCAGACACGCCAGGACACATATGGGACATGCCAGAAAATGTGTCCTCCATTTTTTTCTTTTTTCTAAGCCAGGGACATGGGATTTTGAAAAATTTTGGAGTCAAATTTGAAAAAAATGAGTCTTTTTTAAAACAACTCTAAAAATATTAGGTCAGAGAATAAAAGGCAGAACTTGTTAACATTGTGAAACCCTAGTCATTTTGGTGGTTCTGTTTCTCTCTCCCCATCTAATTCTTTCTCCCCTCTGTTTTTTTTCTCTCTTTGTAGTAAGCCGTAGCCGCTCTATCCCTGTTGCTTGAAGGTTACTTATATATGTTTGCATTGTAGTGTGTGTGTGTGTGTGTGTGTGTGTAATTTGCTATATGCCCCGCCATATCCGAGTCTCACATTTTTAGAAAATGCCATTTCCTGCACCCATATGTGTATCCATGTTGGCACTTCATAGGCTAGATGTGAACAGAATATTTGGCACGTGACCACAATTTAACTTACTGGAAGAAATAAACTCTGCCACTGAAATGGACGAATCATGGGTACAACAGATAACACTATAGCAGATAGAACACCCTGCATTTGTTCAAACTTAAAGTCAGAACCAAAACCAATTCAAGATAAGCCATTTGTAGCCAACGAGAATTGTCCAAGGTTGCAAATAACTAACTGATACAAAACGAAATCACCAGCAAAGAACTCAACTGTTGCTGAACATAATTATTTAATTATTTCTGTCAACATTATTAACTCACCAAGTTTGGGCACGCTACCACCACTTGTTTTTCCAGCAATACTCCTGTAACTAGTGTCAAAACCTGAAAGAACCAGGGGTCAGACTTACAACTCCCTACTTAAGTTCCGGATGCATAGATGTGACAATGCTTGATACACTGAAATGGGAATTTTTAAATAGATGAAGGCCAACTTATAGCATAAACGTATATAACGTTAGTGAACTGCTCATACGTGTCCAAATCATTGTATGTTTGACCAAATATACATTTGCTCACCCGTTTGCAAAGAATAGGTTAATTACTCTCATCAATGAACTTCCACCATGATCACATTTATAAAATGAATATTTACGAATCAAAGCATCAAACTCAGTTGCCTAAACATAGTGTTCAAGAATTTCCAAGCAGTTCATTTGCAACAAGAATTCTTCAGCTGTTATATTTTCAAATTAAGTCTAATAAATTTGCAAAAGCAGGTTGTAATTGTAGTACAAGGGAAGCATGGAACAAAAAATCTAGCTTATAATATGGATTCCACCTCTTAAACCTCTCAATAAAATAATAAAAAAGAATGATAAAACATCTCATGTTATATCTATATTTTGCCCTTACAGCTAGCAAGGTTTCTCAAGCTTTTTTTTTTTTTTTTCCTTCTCTCTTCCGATTTTTTCTAAACAAACTTCACATTCAACCCTAGACTCAACTTAACAGAACCTTAACTCCAAAATAGTTGGAGTCAGCTACATGGATCCATTTTCTTCATTTCAATTGTTTTAGGCTATATCTTCAGAAGGATCTAAAGGCACTAAATCCTGAAGCAGGGTATCCCAATAAGGTAGACTATCACCCCATTGCGAACCCCCTTGACACAGGATCCTTCCAGCAAACTCTGATCCTGTGACCAAGAATTTACCATTGCACTTATACTTGATAACTCAGAATCCCTTAAAAAAAAAGATCATAGAAATAACAATTAGTTAAAAAGGAATTTCAAGCAGAGAAGCAGACAACTGAAAACAAAACACCAACATACTAAACATTGTTAAATTCAATCCAATATAACTTTGCATGATAAGAACATTACACTTTCAAGTGACAAAACTCGGCATATAGTTGCAGTTGTCCAAATTGAGAGTGCAACAGCTTCCTCAGCAGCAGCAAACTTTGCATTGACCTTTTTACCAATACTGGAAGTAGTCAGCAAATGTGTTCATCAAGAATCAATGAATCATAGAGGAAGGACCAATAAAGAAAGAAATACCTCAGCAGCTTCAAATGAAGCTAAATTTTCTATAGAAAAGCCAAGTTCAGAAACTGGAGGTCGTCTATACTGAATAGCTTGCAAGTGTTCAAGAGGCTGAAAAACTATTTCACTTCCTCTTTGGGGAAGAGACATGGAATGATAACCAGAAACTATCTGCAGCAAATAATTTTTGTTTTCCTGTCCAAAGAGTTCACATCCAAAAGAAAAATGATTCGCTGGTAGCTAACATAAAATACTAAATGTGTAAGATAAGGGAAAATAAAACAAACCCTAGCCCATTCCATTATTAAGTCAACATTGAAATCTTTTTCACAATTTGCAAAAAGTTCATCATCTTCATCCTCTAATGCCATGCTTCTAACTGGACTGCCAAAAGATAACAATGTATTACTGAAATTGTACCAGATGGTACAGAAAATGAAACGCTGACAATGAATGAAGGAAAAGGAGGATGAAGACAAAGATTTTACAAATATTACATTATCCAAATGAAAATTGCAAGGACTTTAAACTACAAAAATTTAAGAAATAATACAGCAGTAAATTTTTTGAATTTGTCATACCCAGAACTCAGTAACAAAGATGAGATACAATAATTGTAATCTACTACCTGAATAAAGTATCAAAACTTCCTCCATGCTCCAATATGTTGCTTCTAGAGCAGTTAAATGCTCCAATCTCTGGAGAGGCTTGGCCACTTTCATAGCTCCCATCTATTCTTTCCAAAGAATCAGAACGAGTTTCAGCTGATTCAGAAGCACAATCATCAAAACAGTGCAAATTCTTCCTACCATCCTTATCTACTTCCCTTACTTGACTCAAATCTGAAGCCTCACTCGCAGTACCACTTTCAGGAGAATGTGATTCCCAAGTCTTTGGTGATGAAGATGGGATCTCATCATCTGATATAATTCCAGCAGCGGCAGCAGTAAGGGCCACTGCACTGTCAACAGGTATTGCAGAAGCCATCCAATCAATACCACACTCCTTATCAGGGTAGTCAACATTAATATTCATTTGCTCTTGTTGTTTGGAGGCTGAAAGACTTGCACTCAGTGACACTTCACTAACAAACTGTGTTATCCGATTCAGACGCTCCTGGGCAATGATACTGCATCCAAGTAAACATAGAAATTTTTATTTGATCTCTGCTGTAACCAATAAATATTTTGCTTTATAGTTGAGCTACTACTAGTCTTACAAGGAAATAAAATTCAAATTAACCTGTTCAGCATCTCATAGTGTAACTCAAAGAAAGGAACTTTTGTTAGAACACAGTAGCAACGAGGAGCAGAAACCAGAAAGCGGCAGCTTTGTCCAGATGACTGCTGAAGTGGTGACATGGTGCCTAGAATACCAGGTGGCCTTTGAACAATTTCTGTCACATGCAAGCAAACCCCATAAAGTGTATCGTTATCTGCAACCTGATTTAGGGAACACAAAATATATTAAATGTCCACCTATCCTACCTCAGACAATAGAATCAGAACTCCACAAAGAATGGAAAATAACCAAATACCAAAAATTCCAATATACATTTACAATTATAAACATTTAAGTGGAAAACACCAGAAGGACAGATAAAAACTGAAAGAAACTAAATAAAATAATTCTTCCAGAAAAAATCAGATACATGTACTAGCTTGCTTCTTCAAGTACAAGAAAATGGGTACCATTTAGAGATCAAAAAATGGATTATCCTTCAAAAGTACAAAAATCAGATAAGAAAGAAGCAGAAAACACCAGAAAGACATGTTAAATTAGCCCAATTTGAGCCTCACCAAAGCAAGCATCAAATGGGATTATTAATTAGCCCCACATTAAACATTAAAGTCACTTATGTACTCACTCAAACAGAAAAATCAGATGGGAAGGACAGGGCCACATCAGAAGCTTGTGTGAAGATGGCTGGCTACAAACAACTATAGCCAAATCAAGATAAGATAGGATGGATACTCTATATCTCTTGTGGCCATGTTAAAAAATGTGTTTTAATTGTTAAGCCCTCCACGTGTGAGCTTGCAAATCATTTAATTGAATGCAGATGTGAGTCCCTTAAAAAAAATATGAGAGAAATTATAATTATTCATCAGAACCTATCAATAGCATCCTGATCAAACAGCTGATGAAGGAGATGAATGAAACAGGGAGTCCATTGAATTGAGTTCAACTAACAGATGACATTGAAAGCGGAAAAGTAATACTAAAGGAGTCGAATCACAAATCAATAAAGGAACAGAAAACCCTTCTGTCCCGATGTTCCTACGAGCTAAATTTGAAGGTCCAAAGAATATTTTCTGAAGCGCATATACTGCACAAAATTCATCCATCATAAAATAATTCAAAGCCACACCACTTTGCAGTCAAACATCAATTAAGTGCAAAAAGGAAAGGCTGATTAAGAGTGTAAGTTTCACGGTATTTAAATGGTATACCGCTAAAACCGCACCATTAATACCGATACCAATTGATATCTATAATTTGCGGTATTAAAATTCAGTTTTTGATGGTATCGGTTTCGGTTTTTTAAAAAATTATAAACGATAACCGACAATATACCGTTTAATAAAACGATATGTTTTAGATTATTGAATTATGATATTCTATTTATTGTTTGTATTAATTTGAAAAAAAAAATTTGTATTAATTTAAAAGACATTGTAATTTCGATATTGGTATCGGATACCACCAATACCGCATTATATTGATGGTATCAGTTTTTACGGTTTTTATATTTAATGGTATCGGGATCAGTATTATATATCAACAGTATCGGTATGACGCAATATTATAAAAAATGGCAGTTTCGGTAGCTGCGGTAAACCGATTATAGCCCTAGGCTGATTTCATGAATGTTAGCATCCAGAAATCTGAATAATTTAATCAAAATACAATAATTTACAAGTCAAGATATTGCAATTGAAATCCAAATGGGGAAGCACAAGTGACAACATGAATCTAAAGAACTGAAAGAACATTTACCTTAAGAGAAAATATAAATCCTAGATCATCCCTGCCCATATGCTCCTGCAGAAAATGTGCATTACTGAAAATGTTATGTTTTTGCTGCAAGCCAATTAATTTTAAAGTGCAAGAAGCTTTGTTCCTCAGAAGACAGCACACAATCAGGGACTAATTTTACATAGAAATGAAATCCTAATCAGGTTCAAAGGTAATCAAGGTAAAAAGATTTATTGTTCATCATAGAAATCAAGTTTTAAAATAGTTTTTGAGAGATGACAAGATTCACTACAAAATATCTTCCAAATTCAAATGCGTTTTAATCAGTTTCTGGGACAATAAACCTTTCCCAGAAGATAGAAACAATCAGTTTCCATGAAATGAGTGGAGTCTAAGACATCTTTCTCACATGGAAAGAAATTAGAGAGTTTGACACCAGAAAGAAAGCATTCAGACTTCAAATTGGGTGCAATAGAAATATGGCCCACCACCAATGTTGTCAAAATCGCTAGTTGACTCGTACGATTTTACAAGTTAAATTCATATGAACGATTTAACTCGTACATAAAATCGAATTTGTGGTAAAATCGGATGAAATCGAGTGTTGACTCGTTAAACTTAGTAAAATCGGGTGAAATCGAGTTTTAACTCATTATTTGTTCTTTTTTATTTTTCTATCTAATTTTCTACCCTTATTTTTATATTATTTTTTCTCTATTTTTCTTCCTTTTTTGTTGCTAGAATGCTCGATTTTCTCCCCTTTTTTTGTTCCTTGTTGCTCGATTTTTTATTATACATTAATTGTTGATTGTCAATTGACTAATCCTATATGATTGAAATTGAAATAACTAACTATTACTGTTGGAGAGTAAAGTTTTACACAAAAAAAAATTGACTTCTGAATTAGTGATAATATTTGTTATTATTAGTGATAATATATGTGAAAATAATAATAATGAGCCTTTTGGTGGCAATGAATTTGAAGATTGGAGATAGAAATAGCAATGATGTTGATGCTGATGAAAATGAAGGGATTGATTTGAATAAGAATGTTGATAACTTTTTTTAAATGTTATATTTTATTTCATATAGTATTTATTTGTATATTTTGTATTATTAACTTAAATGTGTAATAGATTTGAATTAATTTCTTTTAGGTATTTTAATGTTATGATATGGGAGATGAACTTGAATGCACATGTTCTCTTATGATCTTCTTAATGCAATTATGTGTATTAAATTTAAAAAATATCTTATTTATATTTTTATATATGTATGATTTCGACCAAGCCACACCAATAGGTTTGTGCTACTTTAACATTACAATTCTTGTTTATTCAAAAGGACTTCTTGAAAGCCAAAAAAAAAAAAGAAAAAAGACACAAACAGGTTTATATAAGTAGGTTTAAGCTGTAAAACATGTAAGGTAAGTAAGGTCAAGTTAGATGAAAACCTTAGAATACCAGTAACTTTGACATTTTTGGCTCATGTAGCATTTAGTAAACAAACAAATAAGTCTTATCCACAATGTGGAGGATGATTAGGAATTATTAGCTATTGAAAACAGAAAAATTACTCATACAATAGGTCCAGGAAAGGGGACATATCAGTTTTCCATACCTGTCCATAAATAAGTTCATTTAATTCACTTAATGATGGAGTCCTCTCCAATAACCGTGTCTGTAAAATGAGAATTCACAAATGAAAGAATGAACACTGATTAGTAACGAATCAAGGAACACACAATAAAAAAAGAAAAAAGAATCAACACACAAGTATAACCACATAACGTAATTTCTTTTGTCTCAATTAAAAGATCAGTGACATCAAACCTTAACACCTTCAGGAAAGCAGAAGGAACCTAAATCCTTTAGGCGCATTGGTAATCTCTTCCCAGGAGGATATTTGAAAAGTATCTGCCAAAGAGAAAATAATTTTAATGTCAGTTGAATTACCATTATGGATAGTCTTTACGAAAACAAATCTCACTCTAAAAATGCCCAACAGATTTCTGTCACAATGGTTCAGGCATCCAAAAGGTATGTCAGCTAAAGCAATTGCACAGTATATATCACAATAAAAATAAATGTACAGACCAAATTTTCCATGGCTGGCAAAACACGAAATTCTTCATCACTTATAAGAACAAAACAGAAAATATTTTACAAAGTTAAACAGATGAATATCTCCAAAATATCATAAGTTACTAGCACATTTTGTAAAGTTAATCAGAAATGGAAATAGCATTGGATTAGCATATGATATTGTAGACACCAGTAAAAGAGCTTCATTTAATTGGTCATCAGTTAACCTGGGGTTCCATTGAAGGAAACATAGGCCCACGATACTGCCGCATTTTATATGCCACCATATCAGATTTTGCTGCCTCAAACTCGCATTTCTTTCTTCTTGCAAATACATCCTCCACGGCCTGAAGATTGGCCTTAGGATGAAGCCCCACAATAACAAAGTGTTCAAACAGTGAGGTAGGCTCCTTAAATTTTATATGGTCCTACAAAAACATCCTCACATTATTCATTGACTGTAATTTGACAGATATACAATCTCACTAATATATCATGAACTAAAAAAATTAAATTATAAAAAAACACATGTAAAATGTTGCCATCAAAAACAAGCAGCAGTATTGTCTTCAGATTTTAGAACCACAAAAAGAATAATAGGATTACTTTTATTAAGAGAATAGTTCATGCACTCAATCTCACTATTTTGCACAAGTAACATAAATTGCAACTCAAGTGTATCAAATTGCAACGTTCATCTGAATAGATAGCAATACCAATTCCAATAATTCCTTGAATCAGGGAATTCCAAGAACCAAAGCAATCAACTTGCAAGACAAAGGAAAATAACTAGAAGATGACAAGGCTCCTTGATCATACAATTGACCATCACATTGTTCCATCAAGAAAACCAAAAAGAAACAGGGAAAATGCTAGTTGACTTATTTAATGCAGAATAAACCACACCACTTGACAAAGTCCAATCCAACTCTATTAAAGCAATGGAACATAAAGAAAAGAAATTTTGAATGTTTTACTCTAATATTACATCCTTTTATGTTTTGAATTTGGGAATTATTAAATATAAAAATTAATAAATGAAATCAACATTATAATGCAAGAGACAGAGCAATTCTGTAGAAAATGCTTTAATAAATTTTGAATGTTTATAAAAGTTAATAAATGAAATCAACAGTATAAAGCAAGATTACAGGGCAATTCCATAGAAAATTCAGAGGAAAGGATAGTTAAAAGATGACACTGGAAGAATAGCTCCCATATGCAACTTAAAGAGGATTGCTACAAAAAAGGACTGCAATGACTAGTATACAATAATGCAATATAATTTAAAACCATCATGTTCTAAAACAATGAAGACCAGAGATTAGATTTGTGCTACCTATAGGATCAGACACAACAGAAAACATGAAGTGTCTCTATTCATCGGTATCATCAACAATCTTGATAGAAAATTCTTTTTGGAAAATAAAGGAAAGAAAATAGTGAACGTGATGATTGCTTGAATTTCTGACTACATATATTCTAACAATGAAGGCTTGGATATATTCATTTATTGTAGGATCTCATGACTGAAAATTCAACATTCTACTAGAACGAAACCTCTGACACCATATATTCTAATGCTGAAGGCTTGGATCTATTCATTATTGTAGGATCTCATGACTGAAAATTCAACATTCAACTAGAACCAATCTCCCTAAAATTTAATGCATCATGTCTATCTTCTCACAATAAAGGATAAGCAAATGCAAGCTTGATCATAGATAAAGGAAATCACTTGTAGAGAAAGAAGCAATCATCCTCTAATCCTCTGAGACAATCACTTTTTATCTTTTGTTCCCAACATTAAGCTTGGGGCATGTTTTCACTTGCTTATCTAATGCACGGTCAAACAAAAAAAAGACAATTTATTATCAAGTCTATAAGAAAGAGAAGATCGTCTGAACAGCTCTGCAAATTTAAGAGCATATACATTCTAGAGAATTTGTACATGCAAGCTACTTTAAACGAAGAACATAAGTAGAGTTTTGAGCTGAAAAGAATACAAAGCAACAGAAAAAATGATAAAGTACCTGAGTTTTGGAATGAAGCTGATACCACTGACGTTTCTGGTTTGCCAATACTTCAGGATTAAAACTGTAATCTAGTTCTCTTGAATTGCCACCCCATCGCCAGGCCTTCTGCATCTGAGTTTTCAATCTCTGAAAACTACTGCTACGCTGATGACCTGTGGTCAGAACTTCACTTTGAGTGCGCCTATGTATCAGAGGCATTGGCTGAAGAGTTTCTTTGACTGTATAGGCATTTTGCACTGTCTCACCAGCCATTTTTAATGCTTCCTCAGGTATATGCTGTAACACCACATATGGAGAATGCGGCTGGTCTTCTTGCGGCCGATCCTCTTGTGATTCAGCATCTTCCTTTGTATCCATCTTCTTAAGCACTTAACTCATCTCATACATTTCCACCTTTTAAGCCATTAAATCCCACCCCCTCCATTAACTTGGCCAACAAAAACTCCTCAACTCAGAATCACAAATTCACACGATTCACTTAATCCACAAAGATATCAATTCATTTTCTTCAAGCCCCAACGTCTATAACACCAGATATGAAATGGGTCTTCTCTCTCTAAACCGTTCTTGATTCTCAAAATTCTATTGGAAGCCTTAAATTTTAAAATCACTAGCACATCCAAAACGTTTGTACCATTAAAAAGATAAAATCTTTACCGTATTATACCTGTTTACAACCAAAAAAAAAAAATAGAACTTTTAAGACTTAATGCAAAGGGTCAAAACACAATACACATTAATGGAGAGAGTAAAGAGCCAAATCAATAATTTAAAAACAACACAATGGCCCCCTATCGTTGAAAAAATGCATACATAACCGAAGAAATGAAGATGGTAGGCATAATTTCTAATTCAAAAACATAAATGGGTATGCAAGGAGGAATTAAATGCACAAACTTGAAGAAGTAAATGATCAAGATTTCGTAATTCTAAGCATACCTTGTTGTTCTTCTTTTTTTATCTTTCTCTTTTGCTTATTTCTTTATTTCTTGGTTCTGCTGTGTTGCGCAGATAGAGAGAGGGAGAGAGAGGAAAAGAGTTTCTAAATATAGAAGATGAGAGAGGAGGGAAGTTAAACATAAGAGAATGAGATTTTTGTGTTTCATCAAACTATGCTTTTTATTTACAGATGAGAAATGGTAAAGACAACTCAGGTCTCCTTTTTTCAATTTTCTTTCCTTCAAAATTAATCTCTTTCCCTGACAAAAAAAAAAAAAAAAGTTCTCTTATTTTTTCTGTGATAGAAAATTAGTATCTTATTTTTTGTATTTATTATAATAATATTGTGAAATTAGTTTATGCATCAATTAAAATTAAATTATTTTCAAATAATTTTAAGATACACTTTTTTACTTCAATTTTATATATTTAAAAATATTTATTATTTCAACTATTAATTGAAAAATAATATTTAAAAAATTTTTTAAAATAAAATTTTTTAAAATACTTAGACTAACTCTTGAGATTAAACATGCTTTTTTTTCTCTTTTTTTTTTTTATTTTCTCCTCCTTCAACTCTCTGGAAATTTTATTCTTTTTAAAATGTAAATTTAACTATTTTTTATTTTAAGATAATACAAATATTTTCAACCTTGACATCATGAACTATAAGGTTATATAAGCAAATATTAAAATTATTAAACTTGTTAATTTAAGGACTTTACATCCATAAATAAATGCATCAAATGATAATAGAATTGAAGCTTTTTTTCCTCATAATTATCGCAAAAAATTTCATAAAATAAAAGATTATGCCTTTCTTATTTTTATAACATGACCCATTTTGTGTGGTATCATTATGGTACATGGCACTTCAAGACATCAACCACTGAAAATAAGAAAATATTTTGGAAAAGAATTTGCTTATATTGGGTATATATATAGTCATTTTACTTATTTATTTAATAATATAATAATACATAAAATTATTATTTATAGCTATTTAATAAATGTATTTTTATATATTTTTAAAACATGACAATGTATACATCCTTAATTACTAAATTATTAATCTCAATAGTGAAAACTTAGTGCAAACTTAATTTTTATAAATTCTGTTTTAAGTAGGCACAAATCAAAGCTGCAAAGTTATGCAATTTCGATCAAAATAACTGAAAATATATAATTTCAATTAAAAAATATAATACATTCAAAATTTTAATTATTTCATACTGAAATAAATTGATGTTGACCGAAATTGACACTATATGCCAAGAAATTAAGTGAATAATGTGTAAAATTATTTCTTATATTTTTTTATGCTAATCATGTGTTATAGACATAAATGCAAATTACTTCTTTTTTTAATGAGTTTTCTTTTTTTATATGCTTTTAGCAAATCATATTTTTTTGTTATTTAATTAATTGAATTATTAAAAAATACCTGAAATTTAAGTTTTAATATCATGTTTTTTTTTAAATGATGTAAATTTACTTGAAGACAATTAAAAAAATTATATAATCTCCTTCATCATGCTATCTAAGTCGTTCTTGCTATCAAATACTTAAAACTTCAAGTAAAAATTTCACTTTAATTATCATTTTTATACTTTTTATATATAATTAGCTAGGATTAATTTTTCATTAAATTAACTGAAATCATGTCTTAATTCGATATATTTCTTATTTTTGAATTTATATATAATGTAAAAGTATGTGACATTATCAAAATCAAAAGCTATATTCGTAAAACATTTTATATTTTATCTAATTTTTATATTTTATTTCATATTATTAATTGTGAGAGTATTTATTAATCATAATTAGTTGCAACTATATAAATATATAAGATGAACTAAAATGAAAATGATGAAGCAATCGATATTCAATATATATATATATATATACATATATATATATATATAAAATAAATAATTCAGAACTGCATTGATAATCTTAGTATCAATGACACTTAAAATAAAAAAAAATAGGTTTTTTTTTTTATGATTAACCCTAAAATGGGTCTTCCAACTTGGGATAAGTCACAAATAAATAATTATTTTTGTCTCCATATATATATATATATATATATATATATTATAAATAATTAATTAATAAATACTTGTACTAACTTGCGTAACTTCCACTAACGATAAAGTGGAATTGACTTATACGTTCAACGTGTCGAGTGCATGAAAAAGACAACAATTTCCGACCTTTGCATTAAAACCGCACAAAGCACGTGGGCGCTACTCCGTGTAAATTGCTGCTGTGTTCTTTATGTGTATGTCCCTTCAATCTAAACCGTTGGATCTGAGAAGTTTCAATATTTCACTTTCATCTTACAAAAAGTTTTTCTAGAGATTGAATTCATGATAAATTATTTTAAAAAATATATTTATACAACATATTTAGATATAAATTAATAATAAAATATAAAATATTATATAATTTAAAGAAACTATGTAAATAATAAATTATTAATAATTAATTTAACGTGATAAAATTAATATATATTAAAATTTCTTTGTATTTTATAAAGCATATATATATATATATATATATATATATATATATATATATATATATATAATGTCATTAGGACCTCATGCAATATCTAGAAAGTTTGAATACGTGATTAAAATTTTTTTTGTCATTTTGATTTTAATTTTTAAATTAATATTTAGAGAAAAAAGTTTTATCAAATACTATATCATATTGCTATATGGGTGCCTCCTAAAAACAGCTTGTGAAAGATTTTATATTTATTATTGTACAAATTGATTTAAAATTATCTTAATCCATTATAAATAAAGCAAATAAATGGATATGACTAAAAGCAAAATGAATTGAGTGAGAAATTATCTATTTATTTTATTTATGATGTATTTAATAATTATATAAACAACTATACCCACGTAATTTTATAATTTAAGCTCACTTATTTATCTATTTTAATTTTAAATTAATTTATATTACATCATTTTGCTATATATTTTTAACATATATTTTGTTTATAGTGAATGAAAGCAAAATTTGCATATTATTTTTTTCTTTAATTTTAATTTGATTCCATTTCCCAGTACATATTGTATATGGCATAATATTAACGATTTAAACTTTGAAGTTATAAAAAATAATGATGTATATTGTGATTTTAATATTCTTTTGATTGAAGTAATGAGGTCTAATATTATTAAGGTTCGAATTATCATCGATAGTCTAATTTTAATTATAAGTAAAAAATAATATTTAGCTCCAATTTTACTAAAGTGCACCTTGTTCGCACCTCATGGCTTCCTATGATGCACGTGTTTTAGTGAAGCTGTTAGTCTTTTCGGCTATAAGGCGCAAAGGCTTGAGTTTTATTGCCTTGCGCCTAAAGCCCGCTTCTAACAATTATAAATTTTTTGATGTTTATTACATTTAACTAAATTACCTCTCATATTTTTAAATTATATTATCAATACCTTACATTTGTCTTGTTACACTGAATAGTTCTTTCTTTAAATTTATATAAAATTTCTTGAATATCCTTATTTTCATCTAAATTTTTATCTCAACAAAAATGTTTTAAAATCACAATCAGACCAACTCCCTAAATTAAACAAATCTCTTCTCACCTCACCCATAACTCAACCATGTCTAATAATCAAACTCCACATCATTACTACCACCTTCTCCACCAATACAAACACCATTAAAACAAAATTCTTGACTTATTGACTTTAATCCGACCCAAACCAAACTCATGAATTCATTTTGTGTATAGTAATAATAATAAACCCAAAATGGTTTTGTCTTTCATTCTTTCAATGAAGAGCTCGTTGATCAACCTAGACAAGAGGGTTCATTTCAATACCATGGGCTCCAAATCTCGACTACCAAAGCTAACTGCTCGCACAGGAGTTTTTGTTGTCACCATAGGCAGCATCGATCTCACTCGTCACCTCCCCCACCAGCACCACTGCAGTCGAAAATCACAGCCAACAGTTTCATTTTGTTGCAGTTAAACCGCACCTGTCGCAATACCTAAATTCGAACCCACCTTAGTACCACTAGCACCTAGGAATGATGTGAATTTGAAGAAGAAAAGTTTGAAGTTCCCAAAATTCTACATCGCATAAACACAAAGAACTTGGGTGCCAATTTCTTTAGATCTAGTGGACCCACACCCTAAACTAGATTGACCCAATTTGCGAATTAACTCTAAGATCAATTTATTTGACAATTTGGATATCTCAATATGTTTCTTGCATTCAATCAATAGAGCTAGATTCTTCTCCTTCAAATCTTGTGTAAACTTTTGCAAGATGAAGGTCTCAGTTTGGGCATTTACTACCTTGCCTACTTCTTCTTCAAATTCTTTCTTACTCAACTTATTTTATTCTGAATTCAGGAAAATAGAGATAAGAAACAAAGAGTGGAGGGACAAAGATGGAAAGATTTATTTAGTTTTTTATTATTTCTCTTTAATGGTGATTTGAATGTATCGAGAGAGAGTAAGAGTGAAGGAATAAAGACAAAGGAAAATAAAATAAAGAAGAAAATCATAGGGGTATTTTTATCATTAAAATAAAAAAATATAAAGTTCATTTTGACAATATTCCTTTTGACTAACAGTATATGCTCATTTTTTATAATGAAATGACTATGCAATGTGATAGGACAATTATGAGGATGTTTATAATATAATTTTGAAATATGAGATACGAGTTAGTTAAATATATTAAATATCAAAAAGTTTATGGTAATTATCCCTTATAACTATAAACAAAGTGAAACTTTAAATTTTTAAGATTATGTACATTGAAATTATGACTATTGTAATCAATAAAAGTCTTTTATCCTTTTTCTTTGGATTAAGGACCTACTTGGTCTCTCAACTTTTCCAAATGACTTTATAAGGGCAAATTTAAGTTTTAAACTAATTAAGCCATTAAATATTAAATTATTAAGCCTATTAACACCTAATTGCCACCCTAACAAAGCGTGTAACTCACACATATAAAATTAAAAAAAAAAGCAACAAAACTAACAACAACAACTGTAAACCCATTATGCATGCAAGTTGCCAATGCCAAATCTAAAACATAAGATGGTGTTTGACTATCCAAACTTCTCCCCTTAAATGAGCAAAATTTTGATTTATTGGCATTGAGATTGATTTTACATCCCAAACCTTAAATACTCATCATAACTACCAACGACCAAGGTATTTGGATTGTTCGGACTCTTTGCAATGCAACAAACACCCTTCTTATGAACCTTAGAATTATGAAACACCACATTTGCAAGACTATCCCGCAAATCCTAACAACTGAATTTGCAGTTATCCAAGCCAGTGAACATGTTGATGCATATTAAAGGAAGCAACCCATAAGTCAAAGTCATGAACTTTTCCGTTTTTGAATTACAATTAGTTTGGATTCTGAAATGGAGACTATTGAGACAAAACCATCTGAAAGTCCAACTAAAATGGATGTTGACAATGGGTTCCAATCCAAACAAAGGCACATATAGTAGCTAATCTTTGCACCAATAATCTCTTTTAGAAATCCCTATACCCCAAGAATCAATGGAAGTTACTAAACTAAACAAAAAATGAAAAATGAAAAAATACCATTTAATAATATGAAAACCTTACACATTTATTTACAACCTACAACCCCATAAGTCCCAAAATGATATTTCTCTCTCTTCCTATTGTCCTTTTTATATCCTGATGAGCAACGACACAAACTGACCCATTCTACTCAATGTCTTAGTTCTCTTCTCCTTTCTCTACTCTGATTGTGACAACTACTCTTGCTCTCACTTTGAAAGCCACCATTGCTCTAGTGTCCACAAAACAAAGGTTGGTGAGAAGAGAAGAAATTGATGGGAATGGTGTTGTTAATCCTTCTAATGTTAGAAAGAGAAACAAAATTATGACTTTACTCTTTTAACACTTATCATGAGTTACACACTCTGTTAGCTGATCCATTTAGATATTAATAGAGCAAATAATATACTTTCTCTGTTCAAAAATAAATATCATAATACTTGACATTTTACAATTATCAATAAACATTAATTAATTTTTTCAAACTCTACCTTTTCTCACTTTCATAATAATTATTTATTTTAGAGTGTATAATAATTTATAAAAATAATTAATTGAGGGTAACATAGTCTTTTTATATGTAATAACACCTATTAAATGCAATTCTTAATATATGTGCAAAAACCTTAAACGACATATATTAAGGAACAAAAAGACTAATGTTTAATGGCTTAATTAGTCTAAAACTAAAATTTGATTTTATGAGTTCTTTTTGAAAAAGTTGAGGGCAAGTAGACCTTTAATCTACTTTTCTTCATATGCATCTTTATGAACAATTAATAACATATGCATCTTTATAAACAATTAATAAGGGATAAGCTTTTCGCCTTCATTTTTCATTTTATATATATATATATATATATATATATATATATATAAGTATTCAATTAAATGGTTTAAATGTAAATAAAAGAATAAAAATTGAAAAAATGCATAAAAATCTTATAGAAAAAAAAAAAGTTTTTAGATTACTTCCTAAGCATCTTGTATGCTCGACAAGTCAAATAATTTTTTGGTGTGGCATAAGAGTAAGGTGTCCACAGACTGACTGTGGTAGCTTTTCAAATACTAGTATGACAACTTATTGAACTAAAAAGAAGCCTAAAAGTCTAGTCACCTTTGCTAATCTTTCTTTAGCCCTCAAATCATGAAGCATATCATCGTAGTGCATTGGTTGTTTTCTTCTTCCATGCGATCTTGATCAAGGCATTAATGTAGTGTTTCCGCAATAAGTAATATTATAGAACAAGAAAATAGTTTTCTTATAGCATTATAAACAGTTTTGTATATAACTGTTATAGTAAATTTAAGCATTTAGATACATATGATATATTATCAATATAAAAGTTGCATTTTTAATATGAATCTTTGCGTAGTATAGATTCTAAATTTTCTTAGCCTATATTTAGACGAGGTAAGCACCAAAAAAAATAGTAGTTGTTCATTAAAGTAAAGGAATGAAATGAAAATAAAAACAAAGTAAAATATTAAACTGTTCTTTTTGAACATGAAATGAAAATTTCATTGATGAAGGAAAAATTTACAAGAGTTATAGATAAAATAATAATTACATTTCGAATAAAAAAACTAATAATTTATAATAATTATATAAAACACATCAAAGTTCTCTCAACACTTAAAAGTGTGTACTTTTTATAAACAATAACGTGTGAACAATGTTTAATAAAAGCACACATTTTTACCCTTACAGTGAGGAGATAAAGTATCGGATTTATAATAAACACTTTAAAGTACTGAAAGAGTTGAATTCAGATATTCTGTTTGAAAGACTTTCTCCGACATTGATATTCATAAATCTTCAAAATTTTAAATCTACTTCTACGAAGACACGATATCAAGAAATTTCTTGATTTGTTCAAGAAAAAAATTTTAAACTCAGCAAATTCTCACTAGAGGAGAAGCAAAATCACACAAATGTGAATCAAAATGGCATAAAAACCTAAATTCATGAAGAAAATACTAATATAAAAGGAATAACATGAAAAAAAAAAAGTGAAGAAAATAAATTATTGTTGGTTAAAAATGGCCGACAATTTCGCCGTGTAAATCAAGAGAGAGCGCTTGAGAGAGCTGAAGGAGGCTGAATAGAGAGAAACTTAAAACATTAAACTCTTATTACTCAAGAGAAAGTGACAAAGTTCATTAACATGAATAATAAATTTATAAAGAAAATCGTTAATGTTGAAAAGAAACAACTCAAGTACTTAGAAATGATTATAAGGTTTGAGAGCATATGACAAAAAATAAAAAAAAGGGAAGGCCAAGCGAAAGTGGAGCAAGGAATTTAATTTACGCCGCAGCCTGATTCGCGGGAATCCGTGCCTGCTCTCACATGCTTATAGCCGTCCTTTTTCTCGAGAAGTTAAATTGCTTTTCTTTTTTTTAAAAAATAATCTCATGTGAAATTTGCTGCAGTAATTTTTTAGAATTATTTAATTATCTCGTTTAATTTATTTTTTATTGTGTAAATAATCATTATCGTATATAGTTGCACATAAGAAAATTATTTTTGTCACCCCCGCTCAGAACTTTAGCTTTGCACTGAGAATGATTATGGACTTAAAAAGTCTTTAATAATTCAATATTTATTATTTTTAAGATATTTTAGAACTTAGTATGCAATTTAAAAGTTCTAAGTTAAAAAAAAATTACTTAAAATGATAAGATAAAATAATTAACTTAAAATTTCAAATTAAAATCTTAAGTTATTATTTTTTAATATTTTTATTAAAATGACTTTTATATCTTCAATAAATTTTTAAATTACCACTAATAAATAAATTTATTTATTATGTCTTTAATTTGTTATTAATTTTTATTCTCTATTTTATATATTTATGAGAAAATTTATTGTCATTATATGACTATTGTTTTCAGATTTTTTTATTTTTTAAGTAATTGTAAATATATATTTGGTGGCTAAATTTTAAAAATCAATATGACAAAGTTAAATATGTTGAATAAAATTTTTTAATAATTTTCAGTAATTATAATTATGATGTAAATTGATTATATTCGGTGCTTAAAAGTTTTAGTATTTATTGTATTTAACACTTAAAATTGAACACTTAATTTTTAATTTTAGCAAATATTACATAACTATTTAAATTTTTTATATTTCACTTGCAATCTAAAATTAATCGTTATACATATTTATTTTATTGTCTTTTAACTATATTATAAATTAATTATAAATAATGATAAATAGTTAATTTTTATTTTCATTCTACTATTTACTTCTATGGTAATAAGAGTGTGTTTGGTATAAATAAATTTTATAATTTTTATGAATTTATTTGTAAATTCATATTTTGTGTGTTTAAAATGAAATTTTTATTTGAAATTTTAATTTGTTAAATCATTAAAATCGATTAGAACTAAAATTTAATTTTACTAAATTTGATGAAATTTTCAAATGAATTCTAAGTTGTATTATGATAAAAACACCTTTGTTGAAAATATTTTTTTAATTTTTTCTTCTCTTTTTTTTTAAAAATTTTTCTTTTTCTCTCGATTATCTCTTTTCTTTTCTTACTTTTTTTATACGTATTTAAATATTTTAAAAATAATGCAATAACATGTTTGTAAAATAAAATATTTTATTAAATTTTATACTTAAATCAAAATATAAATTTTTTTTATTTAAAATAATTTTTATTTTTATTTTATAATATATTAAATTTAAAATTTTACTTATAAATAAAATTTATCAAAATTTTATTTTATAAATAAATTAAAATTTAAAATATAATTAAACCAAACACTATATAAAAGCGCGAAAGGCTTAGTGGACAAATAACAAATTACTATTGGTTTGCATGTATTTAAGCATCTAATGGAAGTGACACCCATTAGTTAGTTAAGTATTTAGTCGAATGGCCAAATCTTGTATTTGTAAATCTATTCTTAAAAGTAGATTGGAAAAGGTGGAAAGGCAAGTAAATGGGGAGAAACTTGCGCAGAATAGGACAATCATTTAATCAAAGTCATTGAAAGTTAATTAGGAACTTTAGCTTTAGGTAGGGGTGAGCAAAAAACATATTGGACTGAAAAAATTAATCAAATTGATTTAATTCGCTCAATTTCGGTTGATTTTTTTAATAAAAATCGATTGAATTCAATTTTAAATTTAACGATTGATTTGTTAATAAAAATTGATTTAATTCGATTTTGAATTTAAAAAAAATTAGTTTTTGGTTTCAATTTGGTGTTTTATACAAAAAATTGAATAAATCAAATAAAAGCAAATTTATTAATAAATCAAATCAAATTTTTTAAATATATAATTTAATTAAATTCAACAAAACCAAATTAAAATTTTATATATTCGATTTGGTTCGATTTGTATGTATGTGAAACTTGGTTTAATCGGTTGATTCATTTGATTTTTAAAAAAATTTCGATTCAATTTAATTTAAAAAATATAAAATTATATTTAATTGATTTTAATAAAAAATCAAATTGAATAAACTAAATTGACCGATTGCATACACTCGACTAGTTCAACAAGCAAGAGTGTTTATTGATTTTCTTATTTATTATTACTTTTTGTTACGGTGAAAATTTTTTAAATTGTACTTAATATTTTTTTATCAATTTAAACATATTTATTTACATTATGTTTATGATTATCTCTTATAACACCACAAGAAATTCAAACGCAATACAATAAAAAAAAATAACATATTTTCTCACCATTTGAACTGACATCTGTTGATTTTATTTGTTAAATTTGAATTTTAAAATATAATTTATAAATATATTGATCTAATATGAAAATATAATTTTTTAAAGCACAAAAATATATGAAAATATACTTTTAAAAGTATATGAAAATATACTTTTAAAATCATAAAGATAGGGAAAAAAAAATCATATACATTTGGTAAGCATAAGGAAATGCATGAGCATAAACAATTTTTTTTTAAAAAATAGATCTCCCCTTAACCATGTAGAATTATTTTGTTTTTGTGAAATTTGGTTGAAATTCATTCACTAAGTATCAATTCTCAAATCTCTCAAAAAAAAAAAATCAATTCTCAAAAGACCATAAAACTATATCACAAACTCTATACTAAGGTGTGATGTTAAAAATATGATTTACCTTCTACTTTCCATTCTTTTTTATCTTACATTTTTTGAAAGATTTTTTTTTTTTACAAAATGTTTATTATTTTAGAATACTAATAAGCCTTTAATTTTTTTTCAATTTTATTCTTATCCTTATTAAGTACCATTACTATATAATTGCTGCAATAGTAATTAATTGTAGTAATCTAAATATTTTTTCAACGTAATTTTAAGTAATTTCAAAAAGCCGTTTAATATTTTTTTCTTTTCTAAAAGGCTGATTTAGTTATTTTTTCTTAAAATTTAGTCTAACTAATAATTTCTTAATTTTTATGTAATATCAAAATACGTTAGATATAAAAATGGAGAGGGTATTAAAATAGAAGCAATGATATAACTTTATTGGAAAAGAGTGATAATTGAATAATTTAATTAATACAACATAGACTTAATAATCATTACGAATTGACCATAAATCTAACATTCATGTGTGAATTTAGATATATTATTACAAAATTTCCCTTATTTTGCATCCAAAATTGTCCAAATTATAACCAAAGTCATAGGCAGATATACCATCTAATCCAAAACCAAATAAGGTATGCCTCAAAGCAATAATAAGTTGGTAACGTAGTTGGCAGTAATAAAATACATGAAAGCCACCAAAGCAATCAATTAGTTGTATGTTTGATATGGAGCCTCTTTGGCTAGTTACTACACCATCAATCCAATGTCATCATGACTCATGAGGCATGTACTAGATATATTTGATGTGGACCACTTCGAATCTTTGTGATAATTATTGGGGTTATTGGGTGACCTCTACATATTAAATATTTTATCTCTATATTAAAATAAGTTATATATATTATAAAATAAATGACTTGTTTTTATAATACCACATTTTTCTAAAATTAAATTAATAATTTAATAATCCAGAGCATATATTTCATAAATTAAAACATCAAGTTTTAGAACCTAATAATATTAATTATATTTGTTATTATTATTATTATTATATATATATATATATATATATATATATTCACACACGCCAACACTTACAAAAGATGAGATTTATTGATATTCATTTTATGTGAATATTGATACATATATTTAATGTTGGCAAAGATCACGTAAATCGATGTTGAAGCATATTTATGTAATATGGATTTTTTTTTAAAATCCATTTCTAATTCAGTGATTGTATTTTTTCTATGGTTTAGATCAAATGAAGATTTGTTTGTATTTAGCTATATGAATTACTTGACTTTGATTATATCAAATAAAAAAATATTGCAATAAATTTCAAGTTTAATGATAGCGTTGGCTCGTAACCAAACACCATCACAATGAATAATGAATAGCATACGCCCTTAAAATTAGACAATTATTGCTAAAAAGGTGATACATAGAATAACCGAATGATTATAGCATTCGAAAAATATATTAACAGACTGAAAACATACAACGTTTTTCAACGAAAGATGGTTACATCCTTAATGTTCCACCAATGAAAGACGGTTATGTAGTAGATACTTTTTCACATATTTTGGAATGATAGGGACAAACCCAACGAATACTAGTTTTGGTTTATCTACGAAGAGTCTATAACCAAGAAGGGTATAATAGTCATTTTCTCTACAACCCAGATAAGATTTTGCTAGGGTTTTCTATTACTCATTCTCATTCTCTAGCTCTTTACACTCTTAAGCTCTTAAGTTTTTAAGCGCTCAAGCTCTCATATTAAATTAAGCATCGGAGTGACTATGGATGACATGGTCCACTCAGCTTACGTTTGCTTACTCATTTGGCAGGTCATTTACCATTTTCGGTGATAAAAGGACCATCAATCAATGTCGTCTATGAGAACTTTTCCTATTGTTTCATTGATTATTTCCTTTAAAGTTCCCACCTTTACATTTTTAAAAACCTATCTTTAGTAAAAACAAAACCTTTACCTTTGATCCAAAGCGAGTAAGGCCTATCTTATTGGAAATAACCTTGTTCCTACTCTTCCAACTCATAAGGAGGAGAATGCCTCCTTAGGAGCAGTGCTAACAAACACTGTGAGCACCACTGTTAATGATACATCCACAATTGCAAATGAAGCTCTGGCATGATTGCAAGAGACTCTAGCAAGAACAATGCAAGCTGCCATAAAAACTGTAACCAACAAATGGCTTAGGCTCCTAATGTGAATCTAACAGCTCTCAATGTATAACAATCCAGAGAAAACCCTAGAGAACATAATGGAGAGCCACAACCTTAGTTATTGCATCCTCTAGGCTCCAAAACTACACAGTAGGTGAATAGGGATGAAGCCACAATGAAGTTAGGCAAAAAGGTGATGGAAACCGCTGTTGAGATGGAACTAATTCTAAGACAAAACACTCTAGAGCCAAAATCGAGTTCTGTCAAAAAATACCTAGAAGTTTCACCTTTGGCATGGAAAATCATTGAAGAAAAGTTTCCACCTAAGTGGAAACTTCCTATGCTGCAAGTGTATAATGGAACGGGGGATCCTCGTACCCATTTGTCAACTTTTTTGAACAAACAACATCTTTGATGAGATACCCTGTAAGGTTTTCCATACTACTCTTATTAAAACAACACAAAGGTGGTACTTTTAACTGCCTTATTGCTCTATTCACTCTTTTAAAGACTTAGAGAATAATTTTCTATCAAGATTCGCCACTAACATTCTTCGCAAGGGGAAGATAAGTTCATTAAGTCTTGTAGGCAGAGAGAAAATGAAACTCTTCAATAATACATTGATAGATTCAACAAAAAAGCCATGGAGATTGAGATAATAAATGTCAAAACAGTTATGGAAATAATGAAAAGTGGAACTACATTCAACAGGCAGAAGGATAAGCTTCATACAAAAACCATCGACTCCTACTCTGAGCTGATAGCCATAACCCAAAGATATATCAAGTTGGATGAAGGAAATAAGAAAGAAAAGAAGACTACCAAATGGTGGAACTATAAGATCGCCAACGAGTGCACCATATAGCCCTGCAACATTGAGAAAGGATACTGAAAGCTGAAGTAACAAATCTTGAACAATAACAACAAACAAAATTAGTTGGTAAGTTAATTGAACTTTAGAATTCAACTAACAAAATAGTCAAGTATGATGTAGATAAGAGTCAGCTAGCAATCAAACCATTAACCCAAGTCATTTTAGAGAATATGGAGACATTCACCTCCAAACCAGAAGACATACAGGGAATCCATTTTTCGTTGGTGTGCCATAAGTTGAATGTAGATCCCATGGCGAAGCTTTTTAAACCAAAAAAAAAAGGAGGTTTGCATTAAAAAAATGAAAGAGCCATGAGAAAGAAAGTAGCTAAACTCAAAAAAGTAGGTATTATTAGAGAAGTGAAATACCCTGATTGGATGACCAATGTTGTTATGGTAAGGAAACCAAGCGACAAATGGAGGATGTTCGTCGAGTTCACAAACCTGAACAAAGCATACTCGAAGAACAACTGCCCGTTGTCAAACATATACTAGTCGGTGACTCAATTACTTATTTTTTTAGGTATAGCTATCTGGATGCAGCCCAAGAATACCATTGAATATCTATGCACCCAAAAGACAAAGCGAAGACTGCCTTTGTGATGGATCAAGGCATTTATTGTTACACAAAGATACCCTTCAAGTTAAAGAATGCAAGAAAAACTTACCAAAGACTCATAAACTTTATGTTTAGAGACCAAATTGGTAATAATTTAGAAGTTTTTGTTGATATTATTATGAAAAGCAAAATTGATGAGTCATATGCAGATGACCTGTGAGAAGTTTTTACTGTTCTGAATAGGTATGGCAAGAAATTAAACTTGGAGAAATACACTTTTAGAGTCAAAAGCAGGCAAATTCTTGGGGTTCATTATTTTAGAATAAGGCATTAAGGCAAATCCTGAGAAGAACTAAGCCATCCTAGTCATGAAACCTTCAAAAACCATCAATAAGGTTCAAAGTTGAATGGAAAGATTATTGCCTTAGGATGATTTATATCTTATTCAGTTAAGAGGTGTTTGCATTTTTATAAAAGCCTAAAAACATGAAGCAGTTCAAATAGTCAGAGGATTTTTAGACAACATTCGATGAACTTAAGACAGTCCTTACCTCCCTACCCTTTTTGAGCTAACCCAAAGAGGGTGAAACACTTTATATATAGCTGAAGGTTGAACAAGAAACATTAGCCTCAGTTCTTGTCCGAAAATTGAATAGTAAATAACTTCTAGTCTACTACACTAGGAGAGTCCTTTATGGGATCGAAATAAGTTATATAAAACTAGAAAAACTTACAATCAGTGCTAATAACTTTGATAAGAAAATTAAGACCTTATTTCCAAATGCATACTATTGTGGTTCAAACTTACTAGCCTCTACAAAAAGCTCTTCAGAGATTAGATACCTTAGGGAGACTAGTACATTGGGCCCTTAAATTTGATGAACATGATATTAGGTATAAACCTTGAACAACTTTGAAGGCCCAATATTTGGCTAATTTTGTTATGGAAATGAAAGGAGACGAACACACTGGCAAACCACCAAAGGACACATGGACTTTGCACATAGATGGAGACTCTAATGAACATGAAGTAAGAGCTGAAGTGATTCTCCAAAGCCATGGTAAAATTAAAATAGTATATGTTGTTACTTTAAAGTTCAATGTTACTAACAATGTTGCAGAATACGAAGACTTGATCAATGGGCTTAATCTAGCTCTTAAAGTAAAAATATAAGAGCTCCAAGTGTTTAGTGACTCCATGCTGGTTGCCAACCAGATTACTGGAGATTTTGAAACTAAGGATGATAATCTAGCCAAATATCTAAAGAAGTGTCAATCCTTATTCAGCAAAATCACTCAGCAAGAAGGAACATGGAACATTACTTGAATTCCTAAAAAGGAGAACGATGAAGCTAACAACATTGCTAAAGTAATAGTAGAGCATGAAGATGCATTCTAAAACTTTCCACTCAAGGAAGAATTGTTACAACCTATAGTAGCTGAATAAAAGATCCTGAATGTCATAGAACCAAACACATAGATGAGATTGATCATCTTGTACCTCGATAAAGGAGAATTATTAGAAGATCAGATGAGAGCTTTAAAGGTGTAAAAAAAGCAACGAAGTATTCATACCACCAGGGAACACTTTATAGGACATGAACAACACATCCCTAAACAAAATATATCTCTAACGACGAAGGCAACTTTGTTCTAGGAGAAATCCACGAAGGGATCTATAACACCCATGAAGGGTTACATGCCATAACCCGTGAGGCTCTAGTTTAAGGGTTCTATTGGTTTTCCATCAAGCAAGACATACAAGAATTAGTATAATTTTATGAGAAATGTCTAAAACATGACAGAATCACTAGAGTCCTAATAGTTTAACAAATGAGCATTACCAGTCCTTGGTCATTCATTGTTGAGGGAATGGACATCCTTAGACCTTTTCCTTCAAATGATAGGACAAAGAAAATTCATCATCATCACTATTAATATTTCACCAAATGTATAGAGGCAAAAGTAGTGGCCACTATTATAGCTAAAGAGGTACAAAATTTCTTTTAGAAAGAGGTTATTTGCAGGTTTTGCATTTCAAACACTTTGATTATAGATAACGATAAACAGTTTGATTGTGATAGCTTTAGACAATTCTGTAAAAACTCTATATCAACCTCAGATGCACCTCAATAGCCCATCCCCAAATGAATGGGCAAATTGAAGTCACTAATAAGACCATCCTTAATGGACTGAAGAAAAGGCTAGATAACGCTAAAAGAGAATGGGCTGAATAGTTAACTCACATTCTCTAGATGTATCGAGCTACCCACAGAAAAGCCCACGAAGAATCCCTTTTTAGTCTAGCTTATGGAATGGAAGTAGTAGTTCCAATAGAAATTGACATGAGAAGTTGAGATCAAACGACCATTCGTGCAATAACATATAAAGCAAAAGTTACTTCATATCATAACAAAAGAGTTCGACAAAGATCCTTTTCAGAAAGTTGATCTAGTACTTAGGAAAGCTGAAACAAGCAAAAGAGATGTTGCGGTAGGAAAACTTGGAGCTAATTAGGAAAAACCATACATAGTCCAAAAAGTGATAGGAAATGGAGCCTACCAGTTTGTAACTTTAGGGACACAACCAATCTCAAGAATCTGGACTGTAGACAATCTTTATAAATATTATCAATAAAAAAAAGTATTTTAAAATATGTTATTCACAACAAGTTCGACTCCCTTAAAATCCATGTTATTCTTTATTTTAACAAAGACATGAACACGAGTTTAGCTCATCTAAAATAACATAAAACTACACTAAGTATAAAGTTTAATCAATTTTAAAAGTCATAAGTGAAAGATGTGGGTTCGACTCTCCCTTAAAAGCCATATTAGTCTTCATCTTAATAAGGATGAGGGTTTGGGTCACCCAATAAAACCATAAATTATATTAAATAAAAGGTTTGGCTCACCTAATAAAGCCATAAATTCTATTAAAAGCAAATTCAAATGGGTTTAGCTCTCTCTTCTAAAGCCATAAAACATTTGCTAATATTAAAGATGTTTGAAAAACAAATCATAGGTATGATCAGGTTAAATTCTTCATTGTACGTTCAACTTTACAAAGGCCCACTTAAGGGGCTATCTCATTAAGGAGTAAGAAATACTACAACTTATTAAGCTTTTACATCTAGTATAACTTGTTATTAAGTTTTGTATCAACTGACTACTTTTAAGAATTTTTATTCTTAGCCATTTCCTTCTCAGTACTTGAACCTAAAACTTTGTATCTCTTACACTTAGTTATTTCAAGTTCCACATTAAGTTTTTTTGAGTTCAATTTTAAGATATACTTATTCAACAGTTATAAGCTTAAATGTTTTTCAATTCAAGGTTTGTTCTCTTAAAGAGCATTAACTATAAATCATTAAATACAAATATATATAAGATTGACGTGTTATCACTTGTTTTTTTATTGTGCAGTTTAAAGAGAACAGGAAAATAAGTAAGAAACAAAGATGAAATCATTTATTGAAAAAGGTTATTTATAACAAAAAATTATAAAATACAATGAGAAGTACAAGTTATTTTAATGAAGAATGAGAAGGATCTGTGACAACTGGTGCTTCCTTAGAGCCTTCAAGAAGAGACAGGGGTCCTTTTTATTCAGTTCTTCCTTTGTAATAAGATAAACCTTTAAGTCCACTACCTCATTAGGGATCTCCAATGTTGGGGTGGTGAAAGATGAGGGAGTGTGACTCCTAGGTACCTTCCCATCCGAAATAGCCATAGGAAGTGCAGATTTTGTTATCCCGAACAGGGTTGCATCCAATTTGCCACTAGAGACTGATGCCCTCTCAGGTCCTAAAACTATCACCACCTTCACCATATAGACTTCTTTTTCAAATGAAATTTAACAGTGGGATATAAAGTGTCAAGAGCCTATTTTCCACTGTTATCTCTTTTAATGAGAGTAATATGTCCTTCATCTATTTTCCCTAAGTTTATGCGTTTGAACTTGGAGAAGTCCACCTTGGGATTGTCTTATTCCAGAACCCTCTTCACAATTTGCCTGTAAGCCATCAAAACCAATGAGAGTAGGGACTAGGTTTTTACCTCCCTCATCTTCCCCGCAATAACTGTATCCTTAACATAACTGTGTAGACCCTAAATGGTAGAACATGCAATCTTCAGCTAGTTGTCCTTTTTGGTCAATTATTCCTCCTTTTATCTTATTTCCTTCTCCTTCAGAGCTAATGCCTTATCCAACTTCGATACATTTAGTTTTCCATTTTAATATCCTTACCATTCTTATGTTGAAGCTTAACTATCTCTGACCTATGCTTCTTAGTGGGTTCTATTATTCTTGCATGAGCCACATGTTTGGAGACATAATAATTAGATAAAATAAAAAAATAAGGACATAAGAAAAAAAAGGTGACAAACACTTACAATGAAAAACTCTTTAGTCATACGTCTCCTCTTTTTACTTTCTTTGAGCACCTATAAGCCATAAAGAAGGTACATAATGTCAATGCGTTTAAGATTAGCAGAGGGAATGCCCGAACACTCCTGACGATTAGGTTGTAGGTCGAAAAAGTCTAAGAACTTGTCACAAATGGCAAAGTTCTGGACAGTGCCATTTAAATTAGTCTCTAACCATCTCTTACACTTCTCCCTAAGGGCTTGCAGGACCTCTATCTTCTCTTGTACTCACCCCATTTTGGAGCTGCTCTCTATAGCAAAAGGGTTTTTCTTCTTCTTCTTCCTTTTATTCCCTTTCTCCACCGCTTTACCCTTGCCTTTATTTTTTAAAGCAGTAGGAAGGGGTTCGCGGGTTAAAACCATAGTCTGTCATGGATGAATAGATGGCGTGCTCTCCACTACAAACTCACCTTCTATAGTCAAAAGCAGAACGTCTAAGCCATCCTATTCAACATCTAAGTGCTTCCAAATATTCTTGAGAAACTCCATGTTACCTGCATCATAGAATATTTAGTAGATATTAATAAAGTATAAAAGGCTAAAGCTAGAGTGTGTACCTTCAGTTCTCTTCTTCTTTAGCTTTGGTCGAGGAGGTTCAACCTCCTCTTTAGAAAAGTCACCACCCTTCAACTTTCCAGTAGGAAACTCAATGGCCCTACTGTAAATTCTAAATGAATTAACGAATGTATTTTTTCTAAAAAGGCTGAATCTTAGAACATTCACTGATAATGAGGGACAACAAATTTCCATCATCTTTGCCTATAGGAAATGGTAGAGCAGAAGGTTTATCTATAAACTTTCAGGGGAGATTTACAAAATCAAGGGAATGATAGATGAAGAAAAATTTGTCTAATCAATCCTTTAGAGAAGAGGGAAGAAAGAACATGACCTTGCTCCCTGCTAATAGGAACAGTTCACTAGACCTACGAGTGATACTGTATAAATATTGGATGTGCGAGGTAATGAGCCTAAAGCCCTTTACTAAACAAATCTTTATAAGACTGGTAAGAATTCTAATAGCGTTCAGGTGAAGTTGGGTTAGAGGAATTGAGTATGTAATAATAAAACTTAACAAGGCAGGATACAGGGGAAAACATAGCCCCACCTCCATTTGTTCCCTATACACGACCAGGTTTTTTGCGTCAATATGATCGAAAATCCTAAATTCAGCTAGACAACATGATAATTGGTGCTTGTCATGTTCTTCATATTGGGTTCGAAAATGATCTAAATCCTTAACTGTAATGCAACTTTGATACTTCCTAAGTTTACCTAATGCTTGCTCTATAGTTTCACTCATGGTTCCTAAAAGAAGGAGAAGAAAAAGAATTATTAAAATCAAAGAAGTAACAATGGAGTACCTATCAAAAAAGGAAATCACACAAAATGCTAGAAGAAGAGAAAAAAGCAAAAGAAGTTAGGATAAAATTCTAAAAGCAACAAAATGAGAGGGAAAATTGATAATGCCTTATATAGAGGATGTAATACCTCAACAGTCGTACCCATAATAAATGCAAAATCTAATTGGCACATTGGGATTTCAAATTGACAAAAAAATTAAAAAAAAAAAGCATGCAAGTTGAAAAGACAAGCGAAACAAAAAAAAATGGAGCATTTAAATCACGAATGAAAGCATTGCTGAGGTTGACTCAACATTAGAGCCCGAAAAGCCACTTGACATAAATGTCAAAAAACTAGACTTTTTGGGGGGGCCTAGTGATAGCGTTCGCTCCTGACTAAACACCATCACAATGGATACGTGTCCTCCACATGAATAACTTACATCTTTAAAATTGGACAATTGTTACTAAAGGCAGTACATAAAATAATTGAACGACCATAGAGTTCGGAAAATATACTAACGGACTAACAACACACAATGTTCAACCAGTAAAAGACAGTTATATTCTTAAAGTTCGACCAATGAAGAACAATTATACAATACATACTTTTTCGCTTATTTCAGAATAATAAGGACAACCCAACATATACTATTTTTGGCTTATCTACAAAGATTCTAGAACTAATAAGGATGTAAATAATAATCTTCTTTACAACCAAGGTACATTTTTGCTAGGATTTGTTTATTACTCACACTCTTCTCAAGCTCCTTATACTCTTAAACTCTCAAGTTCCTACACTAACTTAAGCATAAGAGAGACTATGAAGGACACAATCCTCTCAGCTTGCATCTGCTCATTTATTTGGCAGGTCATTTACCCTTTTCGACAATCAAAGACTATGACAATGTGCAGTTATTTGTAATGTTAAAAATTAATTTCATATTGATACTCTAGATTATAAGATTATTTTATTTTATAAATATCGTATAACATTTAACTTCATTTGTTTCGCAAAAAATATTTTCAATAAAATATTTTTATATTTTGTATATTCAGTGCATCCAAAAAATTGAGCAATGTAAAATATTGTCCAAATCAAAATAAAAATTGAGTCATTTTCAGGAAAATGAGTTTCTATTTTGAAAATGTAAAGTCATTTTTCAAAATTTAATAAATTCATCTAGATGAAAAATAAATTATATTAATACATGTATCACAGGTCATCATTGACTATCCACACCCATTATCGGTCATCATCGATAGACAAAGATAATTGGTGATAAGTGAAACGCAAAAAAAAATATTATTTTTTAATGTATTTTTATATTAAATAACAAATAGTATAATATATAAAATATTTATGGCCTAAATTTTGTTATAATCTTATAAATCAAGAGAAAATGAAAATTTTTTATTGTGCATTTCAAACACAAAAAATATGTTACTTATAAAATATGTTCCTTATACAAATTATTTTTCATGAAACAAACGAAGTCTAAGAGGCTATATCTTTGATTTGCTTGTAAATATAATAATAATAATAATATAAATATCAAAATTTATTAAATAGTTAAATTATTGATTGATTTAATTAGTGTATATATATATATATATATATATATATATATATATATATATATATATATATATATATATATATATATATCTATTTGGTGTTGTATAGAGTGTGGGGTTTTGTTGTTTGAGGTGGTGT